>JABBWI010000303.1:0-80765 GCA_016647755.1 Suillus subluteus | reverse complement strand
TTTTTATGTACTTATCATGTTCTTATCCCCTCGCTCAGGTTTAGTCTGATCACACGGACACGTCCGAAATACTCCATCGTTTGTTCTTGCTCGATTTTGTCACGGATGTCCGCGGTTAGAAGGCCGTGAATTACGCCATTTGAGTATGTTCCTCTTCGGTTTACGATTCTACTGATAATACGTGAGATACAACAAAGACTGCCACCACACATCGGCACGAATGCCATCGATAAGATGTCATGTGGCCGCTTGCTGTGGATTGTTGCGCGAGTTCACCACCGCATCAGCGGCAGCGGCGCCAGCCGTCCAGCAAGCACCTTCGTCACGCCGCGTCGATCCCAGGACTTGTTTCCAGCTCCACGGTCAGGGTCTCCCCTTGACATATTTATGCAGTAACAGTTTAGAACCGCGCGAGAAGGAATCCGTTTTGTCGATCAAGTGTTACTCGGGCAAGGAGCCCCTCATGGGTCCTTCTGGAAAAGAAAAAAAAACTTCTGACGGTCCGCGGCTGAAGCTTGAAGCTGAAGCTATGGCGCTATTTTAATCGCTTTCAGGACAAGTCAAGGCGAGAGATAAGTATGTATGTGCTCCAAGTTGGCAATTATGAATTTCATTTTCATCCCATAGCATATATTACGCCGGGTCACCGGGCACCTCCGGGCACTGCCGGATAATGATTGTCACTGGATGTCTGAATCCGTTAATGTAATATTATTAGTTAGTCGGCTTTTCACTAATTCTGAATCAACACATTTTCTCCTCGAACGCATGTCCCGATGATCGGATTGGCATAGGTTTGACAACGATCATTGAAATGCCACAGACCGCCAGCACTCGACACGTTGAAATGCGATCACTAGCGTGGACCTGTGTGAGTGCGGTTATCTCATGTATGCCGTTGCAAGGAGGTTACAGACTCGGCTTTTTGTCGCCTGCACTACGTGGCAGTGAAACTTCTGAAAATTCTGCTGAACGAATTCGCGACGAAACGGAAAATCTATTACTTCACAGGATGACTCAAGGAAGGTAATCTATAAGAGATCTTGTCGAAAAGCATCCGCGGATCAGAATGAAATGGCCCCTGATAAATTCACATGGCCTCTCGATCTCAAGGGTCAACGTCACTGTCGGTGTCCTCAGGCCGTGGACCACCGTGAGTGAGCCACGCGAGCTTTCTCAACCTCCGGCGTTCCTCCTGGGCCTTCACTTGGTTGCGTGTCACTTTCTTCTTCTTTTTGACAACCTTTGTGGCGCCAGCTTCTTCATCCCCACTCCCTGCAGGAGTCCCATGAGCTGAAACAGACGGGCTCTGCACTCGCGAGCGAACTGGGGTATTAGCACCGCTGCCCTTCGGGGACTTCAGGTCGGTAAAGGCATCCTCGACAACGGCGGCTTTTCCTTGATGTGTCATCCGCCCTGCTTCAATCTGCCATATTTCCGGACCTAGAAGACTGCATCAAAAATATACGTGAAATACAACATCGGAAAACTGACACAAAGCCGAGACGAACTCGTGATTGTGTGAGATGATAACCTAAGGCGCTCGCTCCATGTCAACTGTGGATCAGAATTCGTGCTCGTTTCGAAGTGCTCACCACAGCGCCGCCCCATTCTTTGATGGCCACTGCAAGACCGCCCAGCGCTTCACGATCTAAGAAATTACTCGGTTCGTCAAGAACGCAAACCTACAAAGTAACGTCAGCACATCATCATGGCAACCAGTGCATCTAATGAACCTGTGGATTATTCCAGAGGCAGGCCGCAATGACCAACTTGATTTTTTGCCCTAACAACGTCGGAGGTTAGTGGGATGGAACAAACGCAACAATTGATTACAAACCTCCCGATAATCCCGATATTTCATTATACTGCGCGATGTCCCCATCGAGACCAATGTCTTCGAGGTGTTTGCGTACAAGTTGGGCAGACGTGTCACGGGTACCTGCACCTTCTGGAGGATTCTAGATCGTAAATTGCTGCACCAACTTTACGAAACCTTTGGCCATCAACTCATCGCGAGGCACCCAGGAGTTGAACTTGTGGTCGAGACCACGCCACTTGACCTCATATTGGAATGTCTTTTTCAATTTTGACGTCCAATAATAAGCTGTATAATTTTAGGATATGGATCAGATCGACAATGCAAAGTACAAAGTAATACTAACCTCCAATTTGCGCTTGGTGCCATTCCTGCCAACCCAATCTTGATCGAGGATTTCCTTCTCTTCGTCTGTCAGCAACACGAGTGGCCTTTTCCAGTAATTCACCTGATATGATTAGCAATTATATTAATGAGACTCTGGCAGGGACGTTTTAGGTTTAAAGACGTACGATCGTGGCCGTCCTGGAAACGCCACTGAATATAACCGATGGGCGTCTTCTCCAAGTGGCGTTCTGAAGCGATGTAAGTTTGGTATATTAATGCTGAAGTGGGAGATAAGAGTGTACCTATATGGTGAGTGGCGTGCTGTGAGACGTAACCAACACGAAGGGCTGGATGCTTGTATACAGTTCCCTCTTGAGGAATGGTCTCGCCCTGGAAGTCAATAGGTCATTAAGGGGGGACACCATCGATCAAATGATCATTCTTGCCGTCAGAAGTTTGATCAAAGTCGATTTGCCTGCGCCATTAGGGCCGATTACACCAACTCGGCTGGATGACAATGAAACACGCTCAATCAGACATGTGGAGTACACAAACCCACCTAGAGAGTGATAAGGCTTGCGAAGTGGAGCGAATGAGGCTTTATCACAAATAGAAGCATGAATTATACTCCACCACAAGACACGTTTATTAGCGAAGGTTGTGGCCGACCGGGGTACGTGAAGGTGCAATTTGACATTTTCAAAATGGCACGAGTGTTACTGCGAACACCCATCAAAGAGCCAGGCGGAGGAAATGAGAATTTAACGGATGTCGCCGCTAGGGTATAGTATGATTTAGCCTCCGGGTGTTTTTCCACAAACGATGAGAGATTTCCCGGATAATAGACGAGCTATGATAGAGGGGAATAGATCAGTCGGCTTTCAATGTCGGCCGACAAGGGCCATACCTTTTTGGACTCGTAATGTATGATATCAGTAGTCACATTATCTAACAAACCTAGTCATGTGGAGTAGAATCAGTGATTGAATGTTAGGATTGGGTAAGACGCACTTACCCAGAATCGTGACTGATGATTAGGCAAGTGACATTTTTGTGAGCGATGAGATAACTCTCAAGCCATTGAACAGAAGCCCGGTCCAACTATCAGGAAAATGTCAGGCGATGGAAATGGGGATAACCCGGATACGAACATGGTTAGTGGGCTGCATGGCAAAAAGTACTTGCAAGTGAGCTAACGCTAGAACAGTAGCATCGAACCACCTCGCACCTCATCCAAAAGAAGAAGGTCGGCATTGTAAAGCATTGCGCGGGCCAACTCTAGTTTCATCTTCCAACCACCGGACAACCCACCGACTACGTCTGACTGCCGGGCATCATCGAATCCCACCTCCAACAATTGATCTCGTATTTTAGAACGCGGAATTTGTGCCAAAGCCTTGTCTGCGGCAAATTAATTGCTGTCACTGAGTATAATAATAACGAATAGATGCACTTACCTGACGCCACGAGGTCTAACACAGACAAAGACGTGTCCTCGCCCTGCAAGGAGTGCTCTACCATGACACAACGTAATTGATCTTGAGGAGGAAAATTTTCCACTTTGCCGTCCCGAAGCTGGCGCATAAGGGTCGACTTCCCTGATCCATTCGTTCCGAGGATACCATAACGGCGTCCGCGGAACAAACGGAGTGTTGTGTGCGAGAGCAGTAAAAGTGCACCGTAAGCGAGTGAAAACAATGAGTCACACAGAAGCTCGCCCTCGCCACTCTGATCGTCGTGCACAGATTTGTTTAGTGCCTAGATGGTTCCTGATGATGAAAAGTTTCCTGGCAAAATAGAGCAAGAGCACACACTTGATCAATCGCACGGAAATGTGCCCGTGCCGACTCAGCAAAACTAGCAGATCCCTCTGGTCCCAGCCAGAATGTCATATACACACCAACACAACGTTTCCATACTTCCGGATCTTGGAAACGCCGATTATAGACAAGGTCAGCAACCATGGACCCCTGAAATTGTAAAGATTGGGACAAAAGAGGGTGGCTTGCACATGGCGGAGCATTTGGGCCAGCCGCAGAGGGGATAACAAGGTCTGATGGAAGCAGTGACAGCAAGACGGCAACAACGTCAGCCACCTCCTTGCTGACATCCCGCGTCGGCGGCGTCCCCGAGGTAGATGCACCCTGCCTTGAGCAACGTATTAAGTGCCGTTTCACCGAAGGCACGGACCTTAGTAAATGGCAGAATGAGATTCGCAAGGCATGCAGTCAAAAAAGTATAGCCAACCTCCGGAAACGCGGCACCCTCAGCAATCTTTTGCACACCCATTACGAGAGGGCTAAGGTATCTTGCGGCAACTACGGGGTTCCTGACCAGCTTGGACTAAGTTATCAATGACGACAACCGTACGCCGCTGCACTTCCATGCTGCGATCATTAAGAGCACGGAGGAGCAATGGTACGAGAACGGCCAACGCTGGTGCCGTGACTTCGGCAACGAAAGTCGTTGATGATAGCGCCTTTATGCAAGCAGGTGCTGCATCAGGATTAGACATACACTTAACCAGAGCGGGTATGTGGGGAGCGAGATCGGGGTTCGCGAGTGTCGTGCACAAAGAAGTGGCACACTTGACGGCAGCAGAAGCCACCTGCAGGGATTCGGTCGGCGGAGTAAAATAGCCCAAGGACATTCATAACGCACCTCCTTTTTTGTGTCGTGCATTGCTACTTCGACCTTGGGTAGAATATGTCCAAGTTCATCAGCTACTGAGTCCTTCGCACGAGCCACGAAACTCTTGAGAGCATCTAGGGCTGCGACTTTTGTTTGCCATTTTCCTTTCTCTAGGATATCTTCTAAAATGCCGAAAACGGTTCTTGTAGCTTCTGGGGGGAGGAGCTGGAGGATAGCCTTCGTTGCAGCTGTTGCAGCAGTCCGAACAACCTCTCCCTTGTCAGATAACAAATCGAAGAGAACGTGAAGGCTCGGGAGAAGGAAAGGTGCACTGGGGGGACCGAGAACAGCGGGGAATGACTGGAATGCAATAGCACCAGATTCTCGTTCCCATCCAGATTTCTTGTTGAGTGCGAAATTTTCAAGGATAGTGATTACATTTTGGTCACTGTTAAACTTTAGATGCTGACATCTTATCATGTCGCAGAGAAAATGGACGCACACCAAGCTCTCTATACCTGCTTTAGAAACAGCAAGGGCGAGCTTATCAGCTGCTGCTTTGGCGTCTACACAAATTATGATAAGTTCTATCTCTCAAGAAAGTCATGGGATATAAACCTGGGCCGGATGGTGCAGTGCGCAAAGCGTCGATGATCGAAGCGAACTCCGACTCCAAAGAAGAGGTCATTACAGCGGGAGACATTTGAAAAACTCAGGATATAGCCTCTAGGGTAAATTGGGCGATTAGAAGGAAAATTGTAGTCGACCGGTCTACTTGAACTTGAGCACTGATGTACAGGTGAGATTGAAGTTGAATCTCAGTGTAGGATGCCTCCAATTATTGTCCAAAATCTATGGGTCGTGAAATGAGAAATACAGTTGAAAGCCAAGGGGGATGGCGACCTGCAGCAGTCTGGCGATGGCCACAGCCCGCTAATTTTTTTTAGCAGTGCCCATCACGGCCGTCACAGAAGTCACACAGCGTGACATTACAGGATGCTATCATACAAGGTCGATGAAATATGCTTGAAGGAAAAGTGATGTTACAGTAATTGTCCTGGAAAAGACGTCTGAGTCCTCTTGTGTCGTGTGATGCAACCGATGAATCTAAATGGTACCGCTGCGCAGGTTATCGAATTGACTGCCCTCATAGCTCAGCCAGTTAGGGCTCAAGTCCAATGGTCCCATGGCGTTCTTGACGGTTGCAATCAAGCTCCTCCCGGGCACTGGGTCCTTTCCCCATCCACCTTCCATTCCCTCTCGTGCGCTTCCTTTGTCTCCGCTTAACTCCCAGAACATGCTTCCTCGAAGACCTTCACGGCGGATCCAATCGCCCTTCCAATGGCCAACCTGCTCGTTGTCAAAACTCACCATCTCTTGCTTCTGATAGTCGTGAGACCAGCTCGCCAGGGCCTTGTCGTCTTGAAACACGTATGTGCCTGGGAGCGGAAGAGCACGGTAGTCATAGACACCTTGCTCCCAGCTGCCTGGTCCAATGCCGGAAAACGGTGCTCCGGGACCGGACGTGTTCATGAAGCTTCTACCGTACAGCGGAATCCCGAGAACCATCTTGGAGCGAGGGACGCCGTTCGCGGTGTACCACGCAATTGCCTGTGAGGCGCTGATAGGTCCACCGTAGATGTTGGCTTGGTGATTTGCAACAGAATCCCATGAACCAGCTGTGATATTTTTCCATGTAAGTCAATTGGTAATGCAACCAAACATTTCAGAACATACAGAAGTCGTACGCCATCATATTCCAAAAATCGAGGTACTGGTCCATTTCACGTACGTGTAGCTGTTGATATTTATCGGGTCCGCAAGGAGCAGCGATCTAGCAAAATAAACATATCAGATTGGAAGCTCAGCAGGGTAGGTAAAGCTGGATGGCATACTGTCAACAAGAATCTATGATAGATTCCCTTCATTTGAGCGTGCTGATCTAAGGCTATTCTGAGTTCCCTTAGGAGGTCGGCGTAGCCACGTGCTTGGTACTCATTGGATGGATATTCATAGTCCACATCGAGACCATCAAGACCGTAATCCTCGAGTAGACGAACTGCAGACCGCACGAAGTTGGCACGAAGGGCAGGATTGACGACGATAGGATGGAACTTGGGGGAATATGTCCAACCTCCGATTGAGAGAAGGACCTTCAAGTGTCTATTTTGCTGTTTCAATTTATAGATGGCCTTGAAATTCCCGTAAAGGTTGTTTCCGACGTCATTCCAAGAATCGCCAGGGTAGTGGATATCTTTGTCCGCCCATGCATCAGAGAGAACAACTTCGCCCGAGTCAGGTCTCAGATCGGCGAATGCATAGAGAATGTGGCTGGATGGATAGTGAGCTTGAAAATGTAAGGAAGACAGCGCCTCACGTCAAATCTTGGGCAGGGATGTTCGACGGCTGGAACTTGCGACCATAGATCCCCCTACAAGTAGGAATAATAGTTAGCGGACGGTCAATATTTTCCGTATATGACCGATGAAAAGACGCACCAATTTACGAAGCTGGTAAAACAGTCAGGAGTAGGTCGTTTTGGAGGAGATCAACACTTACTATCCAACGCTGTACTTTCCTTGACCTTGCATTTCTAGAGTATCACTCGGTGCCGGCGGTATGGATGAAGATGTTTGAGATTCTAATGCTTTGGTACCGGAGTCTGGTTGAGGAGACGGATGTTGAATAGAGAAGAACGCTTTGTACGATGCAAACGCGAGGATGATGAATACTAATCCAGAAAGAAAAAGAGTCTTGCGAGATATAAAACGAGAAGCGGGTTTGGCGGGCGGACTACCTTCGTCAGAAGGAACTGCTTGGTACGATGTTGTCGAAGACATGCACGAGACTCATCCGCAGGTCATAGCTCCACAAAGTTTGGCATGCTGACCAAACTCAACCGGCTATAGTAGCTGCAACGTCTATCCACGGCTTGCCTCATAGACGGTCTGGTCGCCAGTCCAAGCCGCAACGCAGCACTTAAATACTAGTATCCAAGCAATCTAGAGTGACTGTTTCATGATGGTATCCACTCTACTGTTCGCCATCATCATCTTTCATATATCACGAGTCCAAGGAAACCCAGATCAAACTACACATTGAAGACAAGAAAATTTATTGTCCAAGAACTCACCCGAAGGTCGACAGACTCGTGGACGTGCACCCGGGCCTGAATGAATAAACAATTGGGCTTGCCTTCCATGAAGAGACCAGTCTCGTGCTCGTCAAGTACCGTTGAGGCCCACGCGATGCCCAGCCGAAATGGCTGCCAAGTTACCTTGAATATGAGATGCTTGAGAGCGACAACAGTGAAGATGAGTCTCGAGTCGTACTAAGTACTGGTACTCAGTACTTAGGATAGTCCCACTGTGTTCATGTACACGTTTACAAATGTGAGCCCGCCTAGGCCCTACATCTACCAAGCAATATCGCACTAGTACTATATTGCTTCCGAGGACGTCTCGTAATCCGGGCCCTTGCCATTGATAATTAATATTTCCTAAGTACCATTTTCAAAACACAGTATACTGGCGAGACGGTCCTGACCCCTGCCTAGTACCCGTTTAGATTGAATTTGTGTTTTTTATCTCTTCTGTCTCAGCCCCCCTCCTCTCCATCGTCGCCACCTCAGAAACCTCAGTGCAAGTTGGCCTCAGTCAGTAATCACCAGAATGCATAACGAGATCATAGAACTTTCCGACTCCGACTCTGATTCCAATGCTCGCCCAGTGAAACAGGAGTCAAATGAAACATCGCACCTCAATTCGGAGGTAGCTGCCTTCAAGGCAAGCCTCACGGCCAAAACCAAGCTCGTCGCGGAACAGGGCAAGGAGTTAACTAAGCTCCGCAAGGAAAATAAGCAACTTAAGAACGAACAACACCTTCAGACTGCCGAGATCACAGGGCTTCAAGACGAGTTGAAGAATATCCTGCGTCAACTGGACGATCAAACAGTTTGTGTATCATATACCCTCTGTGACGAGAAGCCCATCATATCTTGAAAAGGTTAAAAATCTCAATTTCAATATGATCAAACTCAACAACTTGAAGCCGGATGCTGTACGCGATCTTTTTTTTCGCTTTGTATTTGATACTGACCTTTGCGGACAGCCAAATAGGACTGCTGTCGAAGCTACAGGGCATCAGGACGTTGACCAAGACATGTCCGACAGCTTCGTATCCAATCCTCTGATGCCCGAACATAATCCAGACACAGCGCCCTCGCGACCCTCAAACTCCAACGCCTCTAGATCAAGTTTGGCTGTGAAAGTAGAGCCAGTCGATACGACAATCCAAGTGGTTATCAAGTCGGAAAATGAACCCGATCTGATTGAACGGGTTACGTTCGTCAAGAGTGAAGATGGCAAATTTGATGTCTGGAATCTTGAGCACCTTGGTCTTGGACCTCCGGTTGTCGTCGAAGAGCGGTTCCGCGTCGGATTTCCGCGCCCCGTGATCAGCGACGTGAGCTCGGGGTTTCCCTATCTAGCAAATCGGGCTAACCCTTGTTATTACTCCAGGTTCTTGGTAGCGGTTACCAAACCACGTCGAACAACTGGCAAGGTCCTACAAAATCGGATAAACACCCTTAGTGCGTATCTCGACTCTTGATTATACCTAATATACTGCTACTAAAGTTAAAGTTTCACAGCTTGGCCATGAAGCGTTCCTACAATCCACACCTCCCACTCGTTCCGGGCGGTCATGGCGTCGTGTTTTGTGAGGTGAAGTATTTCAATGACCGTTCGCTCATTACAGAGCCAATCGACCTCATCGCTTCTGACAAGCCAAATCAATGGGTATACCTTGGTTCGTATGAGACCTCCCGGTGGGGCGAAATTTCTCCCCACCAGCTTGACCTACTCCAACCTCTGGTCATTCGACGTTGGGTGTCAGGAGCCCTGAACACCAAGTGGGGAAAGAGTTGGGTCGAAAGAACGAATGCAGAACTTGTAGACAAGGGGGGTGAAATTCGCCTCGTTGAGCATACAGAAGACGGTCTTCGGGAGGCACTCAACGATGGTAGGCTCGTGATCAACTTCACCGTCATGAAATGCGTCGGGTATCGTACGGAATGGTTCGAGCAGTTCTTGCATTACCAGGCGCATCCTAAACCGCCGAAAACGCAGAAAAGGAAGAAGAAAGCGAGCGTGGGAGCCAAGAAACCCTCTGCTAAAAGGGTGAAGGGAAGCGCGCGTCGGAAGGAGGTGTCATCTGAAAGTGACGGGGATGACGAATTGCAATCTACCCCGCCTGGTAGTGACGAAGATGAATTGTCTGACGTGGAAGACGGGATAAGCACGCCAGGTGCGCGAAAAAACCTTCGTATGCAAGCTACTCGAGGCCTAGGTCGACGAACACTGCACTCTCGAGTCTCGGCAAGCTCTCTGGATTGATACCTTTACTACATAGTCGAACACTAACCATGTTGTGTCTCTAGAGATCTACGATACTTGTGAAATAGTTTTCATGATGTTTATAATCTCACCTACTTGGAAGGAAGATCAAGGTGAAGGATCGTTTTATGTGACTGACAGAGATGGGGCGCTGTAGATGTATTGCTTCAAATTACAAATAAAATATCCAGGTACGTATAAATACAATTCTTCATACCACACTCGAGGAGTCAAACAGGCCCCACACTGGAAGAAAGATTGAATACAACTAACTGTAAAGGAGTGCGACGAGGGTGGCTAGTGAGTGAGAAGGACCGTAGACGACCTCCGAGGGAGCGAGTGGTCACCGCATCATGATCATGCTACCCTCTGTCACAGCAGACGAGTGATAACACCAAGTCCCTGGGTGTGTTGACAGTCAGAGGTACAGTGGCAAGCACGGAGCAGTCATCAACATACCTTGGTCTTACCCTCACGGAACAACAACTTCATCCCGACCTTGACAAACTCCGGCTGTGTAATGAACTCAAACTGAACGGTGGCTCGATCACCAGTCCGCAGGATCCCCTCAGGGTTGTCCATCGATATGATACGAACAGTTTGGCGGACAGCCTAAAACTGATGAGAACTACGGTAGGCATCAGGAGATCCTACTCACTCCGCAATGAAGCATGGCCTATGCGCACACTACATCAGCATGGGCTGCGAAAACAGCAAGCTATTAAGCATACCTGGTAGTTTTGTTGCATGGTAGTATTGTGACTGCGAATTCTGCTCGAATCACTACATCGTTGGAGAGGTAAAATTGAGCTCACTATAATATGAGGACCTGTCCTTCGAATTGGCGTGTTGCTGTGAGTTCTGATGAGTTATCGCAAAAATGATAGCAAAAAAGTGCGATGTTGACCTTTCGGCGGAGTATCGGTCTTGTGCGCTATAACCATACCCTTCCTGACGGCCGCACGTTTCACTCGCTTGAGAGCGAGAGCAACGCATTGGCCAGCCTCAGCTGTCGCAACATCAGCTCTGTGAAAGTTCAGTGCCCACAAAAAATGCTAACAGAAACCGAGAATACCGTTTTCGTTGCATGCTCCTCACAACGGTCGACTGGAAATGACCATTGGAGTCTGGCCCAAACAAAACGGAGTCACCTGTCTTGACACTTCCACTATTGAGAATGCCATTGACGACTGTCCCCACGTATGGGACAGACCAGACATCGGTGACCGAATACTGCAGCGAAAGATATCAGTTGCACGCTTGAATGTGTACCAAGGGCCGGTGCTACCTCAAGTGGCTGATCGACTGCGAACGTCTCGGTGTCCGCTTCGCTGGATGGAAGGAGATTCAAGAACGTGCGAAACTTCAGTCAAGTCAGAACCCTCGCAAATCAGAAAGTGCATAACACTGACATAGTCAAGGCCTTCTCCAGTGACATTGGAGACGCGGAAAATAGGACATAGTCTATGTTCCATAAGCACTAAAAATTCACGATCGAAGACGAATAGGCTTACTTGTGTTGCGCAAATGTCTGCGACGATTCGACCGCAACTTCCATTGAGTTCACAAAAACTGGTGTTTTCCTGCAAAGTCATGTTATGTGGAATCGAAGCGGAGCAAAGGATATTATTCACCTGCATCCAGGACTCTTCAAAATCTTCACAACCTGTTTCGTGGTCTCATTAAGAATATTAGGTGGGGTCATATCAATCTATGTGAAAATCAGCTCAGCCGCATGGTTATAAGGTTAATTTTTACCTTGGTAATACAGACAACAACGGGCACGCTCAAAGCCAGAGCTATTGCTAGATGCTCCTTCGACATGCCAATAAGCCCGGCGTTGGCACCGACCATCAGAATCACACACGATGGCGCCCCGGACGTCAACCCGTAGAGAGTAGTTTTCAAATATCGCTCGTGACCCGCAAGGTCTACAAAACGGAGGTATATATACGAAACACAGTCACGTCGAATGGACTTACCGCTGAAAGAAACTATCTTGGCTGACTGTGCTGAAATTTCGTCCCAGCCCAGTTTATCGCGGCGAATCACGTCTGCGTCAGCAGACGGCGGTATATCTGGAAGGACAGGGACTCCAGCAGTCGAAAAACCAAGGATCTGGGTGAAAATATGTAGGGTAGTAGTGTAGGCTGGTAGGAGACGTGCAACTTACTTCCATCCCTACACTAGATGTTCTTCCGGTCTCAATCTCGTGTTTATGGCGAAACAGTGCTACACGAGCTCGGCCTCTCCCGTCATCCAGAGGACCTGAGAATAAATAGATAATCGAAACACGCGTGCATGCATGTGTGTATCATACCGCGTGTTAGAACTCCTAGTGTTGTAGACTTGCCCGAATCAACGTTACCGACGACAGCACAGCGGACCTCTGGAACTAATGCAATGCTGGGCGGAGGTAATCGTAGTAGTAGAGTTGCACGTGGATAGTGACTGTCAGTAGTTTCAAAAAGAACAGATATCTATTGGATATAAATTCATGTCGCCTGTATGTAAATAAACCACGCACCTTCCCTCCTAGCTCTTCCACAACCCTCTTAACTGATGATTGCAATGAAGTAACTTCGACATCTGTTCGCGGGACCCCCGACCATCCTGTTGCATCGTCCACGCTCTCTCCGGCAAAGAGTGATGCATGGGATGGTCGACAGCCAATGCGAAATATGTATTCGCCTTTGCGTCCAGTGATGAGTTGTGCTACCGAGGTGCGTGCTCGGTCATAATCATGGATAGATAGTAATGCCTGAGAAGAATTGAGTGAATGCACAACATGGTGATGGAAGGTGGAGTACCAGGACTGCTTCAACCTCATCCTCGACGCCAGCATCCCTGGAAGGAGGTGGTTCACCGACAATATTAGATTCCTCGAGTATCTGTATTTTCCTGGCATGTATATTCCGTGGAGCGGGAGCTACACTAGAGCCTTGGCCACGTTGGCGGGCGAGCTCCCGTGCGTGGATTTCCTGAATTTCGGATTGAAAGCTCCTTAAAGACATTATGAGTTGGCGGGCAAATGAGTACTGTGAGGAGCACTAGTAACTAAGTCCTAGTAGCTCTTTATGGGGTGTACATAGAACGTTTGAGTCAGAATGACCAGTGTGAGTCACGTCACCCTCGATGCCGTCACACAGGGGGCAACGTTGCAACTGCTCTAATGGCATCTGGGAAAGCAGGAACGACCATTTATGTAAATGCTGTCGAGTTGTTGCTGTTGGCAGAACTCGGGAGTTTTGCCAACCGGGTCGGTCTGGTAGAACAGGTTGTGCCTGGCCCACGACAGAACTCAGGGGATGGCAGAACCAGCTGGCCTCATGTGCAGAACTCCAGGGTATCCGAGACTCGCGGAGATAAAATTTAGATATGAATTCAATAGAAACCCGACTGTGGTGCCAAACAGACGGGGGCCCCAAGTTCATAGTGGAAAATCATCCAGTCAATTCCGAAATTCACCCACTCAAGGTCTTTGCTGTGATGATCCTCTCAATTGTAGGGCAGGCATGTGAAATAGAGCGTACATCTGCGTAACACAATCTGCGTGACGGTGTAATCTCCAGTGGACGCATTCGAAACACTAGGAAAAATTCGTGCAACCTTCGACACCACAGCGCCATAAAAACAGCGGAAACTGGGAAGTCCACCCGCCGTCGACAGGCTCACATGCACACTCATGAAGAGGTCGGCATTACTGTCAAGATTGCACAGTATTTTGAAGCATCTTTCGTGTGGGTGCTTCAGCTCTCGATCAAGCCTCGTGATACAGATGACCTTCTTGCAGGTCCAAAGAGTATCTCGCCCGACGACGTTGCTGCTGAATTTGCGGAATCAGAATCAAGATGATCCCGATTCCCAACTGAAGTTCAACTTGAATGCTCTCACGTGACGCTGGGCATACACTATACGTCGCGCGTGACCATCTGACTTGGTCTTGTTGTTCTTCATCGTCCTCCGAGTCATTCACAGCTTCATTGACAACCGGCCAGTGACCGCGAGTGCTATCCTAGAGACTAGTACTAGTACTGGAATGGAACTCAATACATTTGGATGTGCCTCGAGGTGGAACTCTTTTAGGAAGCGTCTGTAGGCCCCTACCTTCCCATTCATAAGGCCCTCAGGCCTGAGCACTGAGTACTGAGCCATCCCCACATCGAGCAGGTAACCAGAAATGACCTAACAAGGCAAAAAATGAAAAGTGTTGAGACGCAATCGAACCTTCTTCCAACTTTTTTGCCTTCCTCGCTAACCGAGTGGCTCGTCCCTCATGCTTAGACCATTGCACACGATTGCTTCGTGGTTTTTGCCTTTAAAGGCAGAAACGCGTGCCGCAGAAAAGCAATCGTACTCGATGTCCATAGCACCCCTGGTGCTTTAAAAGAAGCGCGCAAGATGTGTGGATTTACCACAACGCACGCGCTATTCATTCACTTCAAGAATCTAATTCCACCCGCAGATCACATATAACCGCTTCTCTCCTCTCAAACACTATCACAAGATGCCTGCTGCAGGACGTAACACGGTACGTTTCCAGCCTACTTCACATCATGCGTCTTGTACTTATGACTCTTTCTCTACAGACCCCTGTTGACTGCCCTGTCTGCCACAAAGTTATAAGCCGCAAGGCAGATCTCCCTAGACACATGCGTACGCACGATGAACACAAGGAGGCTCTGTACGTACCCGTACCTTATTACACCAGATGGTTCCTGACCCATTTACTATCTGGATCAGTATGCACGCATGTCCATTCCCTGATTGCGATTACAAGACCCTCCAAAAGTCCAACGTGCAGACGCATATCAGGACCCACACCCGTGAACGCTCGAAGACGTGCCCTCACCCTGGGTGCGCGTTTGCTACCACCGATCCAGCAAGCTTGACGCGTCACCGCAAGCGCCTACACAACTACGAGCCCAAGGCGTGTCGGAACCTCGGGGGCAAAGCTGCTCGACGGTCCGCTGCCGCGCCTTACCCATCTACTCGGTTTATGAGGCCTGAGGGAGATATTCATGCATCGCTGGATCTGAATGACTTAACATTTCCCGAAGTCGCAGGCCTCATCCCATGTAATGCGCTCTCACCTGCTGAGTCCAGCGACTCTGATATCCCCAAATTCTCTGGCGAGCCCCCCGAATTTTCCTGGGAGCAACTCTCCTGGGAGCGACTCTTCCCCGATGTCCCAGCCAAGAGCTTTACCTCCATTTATGAACAACCCTCTCAGCTCCCTATCCCCACCTCCAACCACTGCCAGCCCTCAACTGTCCCCGCCGATCTCTCCATTCTCCACATGCCGCAGTTTGACCCAGAGCTGTTCTCCGATGTCAACTATCAGCAGCCTATTCCTGCCTTGGATGCGGACTTTCAGTACCAGCCTGTCTCCGGAAACCATCTAAACAACTCCCTACCAGCCGAACTGGAGGAGTTTTTGCAGGCATATGGCTCGGGGTACTTTGAAGGCCGCCACGAGTACCCGGACGATGCAACGTATTCCATTCCCCAACCCTCGTTCACGAACGAATATAACGTCTATTGAAATCTTTCTTGACTATCATGTTTCATTTCGTTTTCATATTACCTGGATCATCATCGGCATCAACATTACAATTGCATCTGCAACTCGGCATTATCATTATTGTTGAATATATCACACCACTTGCATCTTTTATACATATCTTCTTCCAGCATTGCACCCTTCAACTTGTAAATTACATTCCATGCATCATTACACGAATCTCATGACTATGAATCGATCACCTGATTACCGACATGCCACAGTCCAATTTCCGTGTTTGCCACGGCACCATACAACCTCATACAACCGTCACATACGCTTCAGTTCCCGGATATTTGAAAGCGATGTATCATGTGAAGGTTTGAACGTACCACTACTCGAGAACTCGAGGGTGGTATCAACAATAGGTCTAACGTTCGTAGGTACTTGAGACAACATTTTTCATAACAAGGAGTGAAATACATCATGCTATCCATTGCACCACAAAATACTACTGGCGCTAGCGCCGGGCTGCGCGTCAACAGCTCAAGAGTCCAGACTGAAAATAAGAGAGAATTTCAAGGCGTCATGTTATAGACTGAACATGAGGCGACATCAGTTGTGCCTACCTTGAATTGTTGAAATACACACCTTCACAATTTTCTGCCCTTCAGATACGACGACAAGACAAGACTGCAGACCCTTCAAACACCACTCCATTTCCAGCCAGGGGATAATATGATCATTCCAAAAAGCCTGGAATGTACGATTGAGCGTGTCATCCCATGGACGGGGAGCACGCGAGAGATGTACGGCCCAGTTGTGACAGGCGTACTTGAGAGCGTCGGAAGCTGCTCGACTTCGTTCCTGTGCTTCGTTTGCGAACGCCTGGAAGGCATTCATAGCATGAATTATCTCCCTGTCTGGTAGAAGAAGACTTTGTGGTAACGCAGAGGTGGAATGATCCTGGTGTCTTAATGCCAGGAACACTGGAAACATCAAGAAATCTGGCAAGGTCTTGAATTGCTGGATGACTTGAAAAGCTGGCAGTAAAGGCACATCACTGATAACGATGTACTCGCTGATTGCTTCCGATGTCCTCACAAATTCTTCCATTGTCACCCACACGGAGGCCGCAGGAGTGGACTGCCACGCTTGACCATCGGGAGTCTGCAGCCAGCCTCGTCCTTCCTGGGTCTGCAGCCACTGTCGTCCTCCCTGGGTCTGCAGCCAGTCTCGTCCTGCCTGGGTCTGCAACCAGTTTCGTCCTTCCTCGTCCTGCAGCCAGTCTCGTCCTGCCTGGGTCTGCAACCAGTCTCGTCCTGCCTGGGTCCACAGCCACTCTCGTCCTGCCTGGGTCTGCAGCCACTCTCGTCCTTCGTGGGTCCACACCCACTCTCGTCCTGCCTGGGTCTGCAGCCACTCTCGTCCTTCGTGGGTCCACAGCCACTCTCGTCATTCCTGGGTCTGCAGCCAATGTTCAGTCTGCAGCCACTTTCGTCCACCCTCGGTCTGCAGCCACTCTCGTCCTGCCTGGGTCTGCAGCCACTTTCGTCCACCCTCGGTCTGCAGCCACTCTCGTCCTGCCTGGGTCTGCAGCCACTTTCGTCCACCCTCGGTCTGCAACCACTCTCGTCCTGCCTGGGTCTGCAGCCACTGTCGTCTTGCCAAGTTCTCCAGCAAGAATCTTCGTCTCGGGATCCGCAGCCACTCTCGTCCTGCCTGGGTCTGCAGCCACTCTCGCCCTGTCTGGGTCTGCAGCCACTCTCGTCCTGCCTGGGTCTGCAGCCACTCTCGTCCTGCCTGGGTCTGCAGCCACTCTCGCCCTGTCTGGGTCTGCAGCCACTCTCGTCCTGCCTGGGTCTGCAGCCACTTTCGTCCTGCCTGGATCTGCAGCCAGTCTCGTTCTTCCTGGATCTGCAGCCAGTCTCGTCCTCCATGGATCCGCAAGCACTCTAGTCCTCCCTGGGTCTGCAGCCAGTCTCGTCCTCCCTGGGTCTGCAGCCAGTCTCGTCCTCCCCGGATCTGCAGCCAGTCTCGTCCTCCCTGGGTCAGCAGCCAGTCTCGTCCTGCCTGAGTCTGCAACCAGACTCGTCCTTCCTCGTCCTGCAGCCAGTCTCGTCCTACCTGGGTATGCAACCACTTTCGTCCTGCCCAGGTCTGCAGCCAGTCTCGTCCTGCCTGGGTCTGCAGCCAGTCTCGTCCTGCCTGAGTCTGGAACCAGACTCGTCCTTCCTCGTCCTGCAGCCAGTCTCGTCCTGCCCAGGTCTGCAGCCAGTCTCGTCCTTCCTCGGTCTGCAGCCAGGCACGTCCGTCCGCAGTCCCCAGCCAAGATTCTAAATCTGAAGCTGAAATGCGATCTCCCCGAAGCCACAGCAAACAGATGACAGATGACAGTGGCTCTGGTGGCCGAACAAGGAACGCCAATGAGTCTTTTAACCTATGAGGATCCTCAGGTTCCATAGCTTTGTCTTGCTTCTTCAGTTCTGAGAGTGCATCCAAGAAAGCCGTGCTCGTTGGAATCGCGTTCATCAACCGGAGACAGGAATGTGCGAGTAGGGAGTGAGGCGATTCGATATCGCATACTTGAGGGAGGTCGCAGTTTGAGGCGTCAGAAACGTAGTCGCGAATGGAGGAGTGATAGATATTCACGGGAAGAGTGCTGTCTGTAGGGATATCCATGACAGACCGTAGTTGTATCAGCGTTGTCTGCACATCCCTTCCTAAACCAGGGCCAAGAAGTGTTGAGATTTGCGAGATGGGAAGAGGGTCTGTGAGGGCGGCGACAATGGACAAGTGCATGTAAGCCCGCTTGGGGTCGGCACACGTGGAAAGGATACAATCGTATAACTTGTACACCTCCGTTCCTGCCAGCAGCTTGCTCGTGAGCTCGAGCATCAGCTGTAACCGAACATGGGGATCACTGTCTTCATCGTCGATAATGAACTTCATCATCGTAGACGCCACGATGAAACGTCTGCCTGCTCGGCTCGCCAGCTTTGCAAGGTCAACATCCGATGGCTGCGGGAAATCGGGATGGCGACATTCCAGTCCTTTGAAGGAATGCCGCAAGAAAGTACAGATGTCGCCGTCGACGTCTGCGCCGTCTAACGAGATGATGCCACCCTCCCCAGAAGTTCTCACGGGTATCTCGCGCACCAACGAGCGCACCTCTTCGTTCCGCATGACTTTGCTGATATGGGATTCCGAGCGACTCGTGAGCAGAATGTGGGTCACGGGCAGATCAGGGTCACGGAGTGCCTGTGCAAGGGCAAGGATGAGATCGGTAAGCTCGGGTTCGGATGTGCATTCATCAAGGGCATCGACGACAAACGACAAAGGCGGACATCCGCGCAGTCTGAGTCGAAGTTTCCGGAGGGGTTGGAGAAAGAGAGCCTCCATCTGGTCGCAGAGAGGTGTGTCTGGGTCTAGCAGAGCGGGATTTTCGCGAATAGCTCTCTTCACATCCTTCCGGATGCTGGGGAAATTGGTGGCAAGCTGGTAGACAAGTGTCACGAAAAAAAATCCGGCCGTGCAACGATTCGTGTGCTTGCGCGAGAAAAAGAAGGTCCCCGCTAGCCGCTTTTCGACGTTCGTCTCTTCTGTCACTTTGAGACGTCTCATCCTCTCAGCTACTGTGAACGCAACAGCAGACTTTCCGACGCCAGCCATGCCATGCAGCCAAACGAGCTGATTCTTCTGTGTCGTCCAGGAATCCGTGAATGTATTTGAGAAGATCCACCCGGGTCCCTTGCAGACATTTTGGGTGGGGCTGACGTTCACGGGAGTTATATTGAGCACCCTTGACAACGACCTCGGACAGCTTTGTCCAAGCTCCCTCAAGGACTGTCAAAGAGGTCAGAGAGGATGTGAGAGATAAGAGATGGAAGTACCGACATTGATCGTCACTCATTGACGAAGGTTGTGATATGCGAGATGCAATGAACCAATTGAAAGTACTAGCTGGGTTCGAGGTGTGGTTAGAAATAATCTGGGCGGTAGTTATCTGGAAAGACGACGAAGCGTGATGAAGATGGGATGAACGGATGAATGTTTCAAACTATTCTGCTAGTCATCAGGGAAAAGCTCCTTCACAAAAACAAGGTAATTTCAGAAATTTTTTGAGAATCCCGCATAATTTCAGTGAAATCGAGTACGACCAGATTTCTCAAGCTCAGTCGCAGTTACTTCGAATTTCTTTGAATTTCTTTGAATTTCTTTGAATTTTCGGTGATTATTCCTCGAATACCATCAAATTATCTTGAATTCAGTCGAAGTCGACATACATGAACATCGATTAAATCATAATTAAACAAAATATCACCATCAAAAGACGTGGAAAGAAATGAGAAGATCACCAAACTCGAACTAAGCATGGGTATCAGTATGTACAAATGATGCATCAGATGCAGAGAAGTGACTGACTCGGTGCCATATTCAAAGCTTGATTTATTCTTCGACCATTGCGCCGAAATCAAGATAGTCACAAATGCTTGATGAGCCCGTGGACGCCGAGTTCTCGATTGCACTGGTGTTGAGTTAGTCAGAGTGCCCGACAATGAAAAATAGCGCAAGCAAGACACACCTGACTGTCCTGTAAAGTCGTGCCATCAGTGCATGGTAATTCCTTCTACTACCATCAAAGACCGACAATGAAAAATAGTGCAAGCAAGGCACACCTGACTGCCTTGTAAATGCGCTCGACATGAGAAGTTTGAGAACCACTGTGTCGTGATCCACCTGAGTCAGAATAATCTGGACAAATGATCATTGAGCGGCGGGAGAATAAGATGACATAAAAAGAAAACATACTTTGGCTGCATAAGACAACATGCCCAGTGCCATCTTTGCATATAGATGTACCTGTAGAACTAGATTAGTTGAGTTCTGATCGAGAGCAGGGTCCATACATCAATGATCTTCCCAATAACATTGTCGAATCTCCTGAGGGGTTTGAGATGTATCCTGGAAACTGTCAGCAGCATCAAGATCCGCTTGTGCGTCTTGGACTTCAGGCACTACAGTTATCGCAAGTCCCGAAAGTGGATGCCCGTTGTGCATCCCGAAGTGGAACGGACCAACACCATTCACCGTGGCTCCATCAGCATCAAGTAAGCAGGTCAAAGGATGAGGAGACAAGTGTAGACAAGCCAAAACAACCACAATATCAATCAGAAGCTACTAGTACATAGAGGACAAGCAAAACGCCAGTAAGTCATGTCAACAGTGGTTGCAAGAGGCAAGCGAAACATGTTGAAAATTGCATGTTGAAAAGTTCAACCGTGGGAATCGATCTGGGGCGTGTGTCTTGATTAGTAACCATTGGACTTTGAAGTTTTTCAAATGGTTGTCCATGGTTGGATGTCGCCTCAAACTCGATAGGTTACCCTTTTTCACAGCGGCATTAGGGGAGTTCACAGTTGCGTTGGCGAGGCGTTTTTCGCCAAATGTGTCACTTTGTTGTTCACCTCTGTTGGACCTTGGTCACTTCGGTGGCCAACGGCTCAGAAATCGCAACTTCGGCATGCTCCGTCGGAGTCTGAATCCACTCAATCCCCAATTGGACCACTCGTTCTAGTCGAGCGCTGCAGTGGCGCGCTTCAAGGTTATAGTGCCCATCCGCACTCAATCAGGGCGCAGGAAGGACACTGATTCTCCGCCACTGTCGCCCAGCAAACTTCTGACTGCGAAACTGCTTGTTGCCAAGGCCAAGGCTGCCAGGAGGCCCAAAGTCAAGCTTGACTTGGGTGATGTAGTGTCCGTCAAGAAAGCTGCCGCCAGTTCCAACCGAAGTGCCGTCAAGTATGTGCGCAGTTCTCCCAACACACTCCCGCCCAGTTTATTTTATCTTGTTTCTGTCAATATCCTAACCACGGTCATTTACTTATTATTTCTACAGTCGCTTGTCGTCCCCTTTGGCCGAGCATTCTGCTACCCATTCCTTTCCCTTTCACTTCTGTTTCTGTGTCTATCCGATATCAGATGTATCCTTGATCTTAAATACTGTCCGATCCCCGCATGCTTTGATACTGTTTTGGCCAACGAAGGGGATGGTGGGATAATGGGCGTGGATGGTGCGTTTGCATTTGTGTGAACACGGCCGTTATTCTGACTTCATTCCAAAAGGATACCGTGTTGCGCAAGTTCGTGTTGTCACGCTGACAAGTCAAGCTACGAGTGTGTTATTCCCCGCTGGACCTGTAAAACCACCCACCCACCTTGCTTATGTGGAATGATTCACACCTTTCCAGCAACCTGAATCACACCATGGGCTGTACAAAATTTGCTGTTTGATGCGTCATGGAGAGCGTCTTGCGAGCATTATTGATGTATTGGACATCCGCAGGAGTGTTCATCTTTTTCCAAATTTCAGCACAGTAGTACCTCGTGAATGGATGAGCAGTGCTGTTCTGGAGCTCTGTTCCAGCTTCGTTGTAAACTTGTTCAGTGACCGACATGCTTATTTAACTATTGTCTGAGGAGTTTAATGAAATTTGTTGAAATACTTTTGAAATACATGTAGTTTAGCACATTCCCTGAAATTCCCTCTTTTTTGACGCATTTTGTGAAGGAGCTTTTCCCTGATGCTATGGAAAGCTCGCTGGATGGTTGTGGAATGCAGTTCAAGGACGAGTAGGCGTTCGCCGTCCAGTGCTTGCAGGAGGGCACAAGGCTGTGCGGCCCATAGAACCACGTCGGTAGTGCTCAGAGGTGAACTAGAAATGGAGAAAGATGTGCGCCATTGTGTGACCCCCTAGATTTCTATAGATTATAATTGTGCATTAGGATTGTGAAACTTTGCGCTACGAAACGTTTAACTGTTACCTGAGTAGACGCTGGAGATGTCAGAAACCCACTGGCAGCCGCGTGCTGGACTTCAGTGAATTTCGAATGAATACTTACTATTTTTTAAGCAGTGTAGGTTTATTGAATGGGCTCCCAGCCGGCCCAGACGCATACTGCAGGCCCGTCCCATGCTCCACGGACAATTCGCGGCAGAAAAACCATCCAGTCAATTCAGACATTCACCCACTCAAGGTCTTTGCTGTGATGATCCTCTCAATTGTAGGGCATGCATGTGAAATAGAGCGTGCATTCTCTGATATCTGCACAACACAATCTGCGTGACGGTGTAATCTCCAATCGACGCATTCGAAACATTAGAAAAAAATGTGCAAACCTTCGACACCACGGTGCCATGAAAGCGGCGGAGATTGGGAAGTCCACCCGTTATCGACATGCTCACTGTTGCACACTCATGAAGAGGCCGGCATTACTGTCAAGATTGCACAGGATTTCGAAACATCCTTCGTGTGGGTACTTCAGCTCTCGACCGAGCCTCCTGATGCAGATCATCAGATGTCACCTTCTTGCAGGTCCAGAGAGTATCTCGCCCGATGACGTTGCTGCTGAATTTGCGAAATCAGAAATCAAGATGCATCCCACATCTGCAAAACGACTGAAATGAACGCTTAGTTACGCGCGTTACGAACACTTACGAATGCTTACGACTTCAGTAGCGAAGCCATGCGATTGGTGGAAGTAGAATTTGACAAAGATAACTTGTAATTTTTATCAATACACCAAAGATAATCTTTTATTACTGCCGGCGCGCAACAAATCAACGAGATCTACTACGGAGAAGTTGATATAATGTTTTCCACCTAGATAGCATCATCGGAGAGGCCCTAATGTATGAGTGACCGCACTGGACATATTATAACGAAATCAATGTTTTGCCTGGAAAGTAGCCTGGTTTGCAAGATCTATGCGTTGCTGTCAGTTTTCGTGTTTAACGCGTTAAAAATCAGCTTTATTTGTAGCTAATGAAGGCTGATCTTACAGGAATAGTAGCAATGGTATCTTGTAGCTATTTGGGCTCAAACCCGAAGGGTTTGCGACCTGAAACGTCGTTTCGAACCTGCAGTAAAGTCCAGGATGAGCCGTGATTCCCAAAAGACCCGAAGGAGCCCTGCGATGCGTCAGGCGCAGCATGGACTCCCATCTCTCAAGGAGAAGGGCGAAGCGAAATTAACGGAGAACGTACCATTCAGTGTGCTGGGGGCATTGTGTATCTGGTGAATGGTTCCAGCGCTGGGGATTCTTGGAGGTAGGGTGCCAATATTAACGCGTGCTTGCGCAGATATCTAGTGAATGCTTCACTTGACCATCTCCCTATTGACTTGACCACGTCGAATGGTACTCCACGCAAGAGATATTCCAGTGTTCCGCCTATACGAAGTCCGTGTCCTTTCAGGTTTCCCAAACCAGCTCTCTTTATGATACCACTAATCCTTTTCCAGAATTCACTCAGTGTCAGCGGTCTCGCTCCTTTGGCGTGTCTCCACGCAAAGAGATGTCCGTTGGCCTGAGGATTGTTTATTGCAAAGTGGTGTAGTAACGCCATTTTGGGATCTGTGTGGTTGTCTTGTTGCGCCCAGTAGACACTTTCTCCTGCTGCCGCTACCTTGGTGCGTGGTAAGAAAATCTTTGTAGCTTTGAACTGATGCCTGTCTTCGACGTCGAACTCCACATCTGTGCATTTGACCTGTTTTCCTGGATCGAAGTCTTTTATGGTCTTCGTGGTGAGCTCTCCTAGCTGACATATGTCGGAAATTTCCCACCTGCATTGCAATGACTAACGATTGACATAAGATTTGAATTGAACATTGCAATACACGTGACCTGATTGCAACACAGCTCAATGCTTTGCAAATGTACCTACGATATGATAAGATTGATATGAACTTTACAATTTGTAAGCATGATCATGATCAAACAGGGCACAAATGCAATCTAGATTGTAATGTGACTTGTCATTGTCACGCGTCATTGGCAGGCTTTCCTTTATGCATTGCAATCACATGTCAACACCACCTTCTACCACCGACATCTATCATCACTGTAAGTACTCCACTAGCTGTATAACACTTCATAGTCCTGTCAGCATCGCACAGAGCACTAACACAGCATGTCTGTGAATCTACAATATATCCTGGATGAAAGACAGCAAGTTTGTGAGACATGCGGACGCAGTTTCAAGCCCAAAGGCTTCGATAGTCACTGAAGAGCCTGTGAGCGACGCATGAGAGACTCAGACGAAGATGCAGAGCAATGGGCCTCGATTCCGGCCATGTCAATTCCGAGTCAAGGTATGTGGGTTGATTCACTAATAGTATGATTCTACTAACATAATATCAAATTTCACAGCTGTTGTGCCGGCCCTGACCATACAAGCTGTGCATGATGATGGTGAGTTTTATTTATATTTTGACTTGGACATCTTAGATCAACTATGGCGTGCAATAGGGCAAGCCTGGCAGGACTATGACTATGATCACGATAACGGCCATGATCATCATAATGCTGATATTGACATGTCTTCAGGTAAGTCGCCACGTCAGCCAGTCATTATACAGTGTGCTGAGTTTCATTGACAACTGTTTTTATTAGATCATTCCAAGCCCGAGGATGCCCCTGGACACACTATGGATGATATCCGCATGGAATTTCACCCGCATGCGAGGATCGCAACACGTGTTGAAGCTTTCTCCGATTTCACACAACACCACCATTATGAGCTGCCCCGCCCAGAATGCCAGCCTTGGCTCCCATTTAGGTGTCAACTCGACTTTGAGGTTGCAGAGTTGGCGCACAAGGCTGCACTCACCCATGAACAAATGACATGGCTCATCAGAATGGTTCGACGCAGCAGGACCGAAGACTTCACCCTTGCTAATTATGCGGATGTTCAGAATATGTGGGAAGCAGCATCGCATCGCCCGACGCCAGTAAGTAATGTCTCTGTGTTACTGTTGCATTGGATCTAATCCATTCAGTTTGAACAGGACACTATTATGGTACCGCTTGGCGACAAAGACATGGAATACACTGTATACTTTCGCCCCCTTTGGGAATGGGCAGTAGATCTTCTTCGACATCCTATCATCGGCCCTCATTGTGTGTTTGATGCTCAGCGATTATCGAAATTCGATGGAGACTCATTTGTTTGGTTCATTGATGAACCATGGACTGTGGATGCGTTCTGGGAATGCCAGGTGCATATTACTGTGTTGTATTGTGATATACCTATTGATGCTATACTATCATGTAGTCTCAAATGCCTCCAGATGCGAAACCATTAGCATTCATCTTGTATGCCGACAAGGCAAAGTTGTCGTCATTTGGGCACAAGAAGGGCTATTCTGTAATCGCTCACTTAGCGAACCTTCCCATTGCCATCAGAAACGGAAATGGGGTGGGTGGGGGATGGGTAGTTGGATGGCTCCCACTGGTAAGTTTTGAGACCATTTCTTACATGTTTATATTGAGAATTAACTCTCACTTCATAGATCAAAGATGACCCAAAGCACAGAGGTACACCGCGATTTGCTAATTTTAGAGCAGCTGTGTGGCACATGGCCTTCAAGAAGGTACTTGCATCAATTGTACCGCCTTCGACAAGTGGTCGATGGGCGAATTGCTGGGACAACATTGTGAGGCTCTTTTACACACTTGTTTTGATACTGTCTGCAGACTATGAGGAACAGTAAGTTTTCATTATAACTCCATTTATATCACTAAAGCTTCATGTTCAAGGGCTATAATGTCACTCACTTGTGGCGTTATGAGCAACTTTCCGTGCCCGATCTGCCTAATTCCTGAGGACAAACTATCTTCCATCATGCCGCACAACTACCCTCTTCGCACGAGCCAAGCAACAAGCACCCTTTTAATCGAGGCAAGGGTGGAGCATCACAAAGGAAGGAGGGAGGTGATACTTAAGAGCCAGGCCATTCGTGATGTTGATGTATGATGGCGTTTTAGTTGATTTATTCTAATTGTCTCACTTAACTGACTTTAGAATGCATTTCATGACATGAATAACAAGACTACTGACGTGCACCGCACACTATCTTATGATCACTTGCATGTCAACATTCTCGGTTTCTTCGGAGACCATATGTGGTCTGAATTACAACTACTTATCGGCCTTTTGGGACGTGACGGAGTTGCACAAGTTGATGAGAAGTAAGCTTTACATCGAGTTTTGCTTTCGTCTCACTTAGATATAGTTTTGATGCACTGCCTCGCTGGCGGAACTTGATTCATTTTGATGCCGTGATGGCCATAGCATTCACTGATGGAAGTAAATACGAGGTTATTTTCAAGGTAAGTGATTTAGACGAGCTGCTGTATTTTACTAATAGAGTTACATGTCGTTGAATCAGTTGCTCACATTTGCAGCTCATGCTGTTCTGCCGAATGCTGGTGAAAGTAAACTCGCCTACCTTCTCCTCCGGTGTATTTGGGCATACCTCGAGGTAGACTGGTATGCTGCGCTCGAGGTACATACCACAAAGACCATTGCTGCAGGACGAGCAGCTCTTCAAGAATTCTCAGAGCTAATGGATGTAAGTTATGTTGGACTTTCTAGTGCTTTCCCTTTCAAATGAATTACTTAGAAATATATCAAGAAGTCTGAAGCTGTACGACCCGATAAGAGCTGGTCCTTCCCGAAGAAGCATCTAGTTGCCCACTTGTTTGATGACATCATGGCCAAGGGAGCGACTCGCAATTACAACACTATGCCGAATGAAAAGTGTCATGGTCCCCTCAAGGCATCATATCAATATCGGACTAATTTCAAAGATGTTGCACCACAGGTATGTCGTTTAATTTTTGATTTCATGAGTTCTAGTTTTATCTAATAGCCTACATGCAGATTTTGCGCGCAGACCACTGGTCTCTCGTTTCTGAGTTCATCCGCAGTCAAGTGGACGAACTAGACGCATACAACACTCAGATGGCTGAAGACGAGACCAACCCTGATACTAACATTCCATCCAACTTCCACGTCAGATTCGGGTCAAAGCAACCGAAAAAGTCACTTGAAACAATCAAGGAACAACATGTCGACAATCCTTCCTTTAGGCATTTCTGCAGGAAGCTCAACACATTTTTAAACGCTTTGCCTGCTGTTACACAGCATGTGAATCTGTTACTGTCTGACAATGTAAGTCCGATTCAAACATCAGCACTCACACATGACTCATCCCAAGAAGATAACAGAGTTTCGATTCCTCAAGGTCAACTATGAGTCACTGGTTGACTTCTGCCAGACCATGGACTATCTTCGTTGCAGCCTGAGCTTCCACAATCATCCCCAATACAACTGTGTCATCATCAATACCACAACCAGTGTTTTTTTTTGCACAACTCTTATTCCTCTTCACATGTGACATCAACAGCACACCCTATCCCATTGCCCTCATACGCCCATATGATGCACCAGTTGGAAGGCGTCTCCAGAAGGACAAGCACCTGAAGTTTTGGCGTGTTAGACAACAACTGAGGGAAACAGCTAGTGAGTTTATATTAGCAGAATCAATCATTCAAGGAGTCGCTCTCGCTCCCGATCCCACTACAGTTGGTGACTTTCTTGTTATGGATACAATAGACAGTGACATCTTTCTGCGCATGAAGCAAATGGACCTGGCAGCTGGGCACTGATCATTTAATTGTATCATTTAATTACTAGATATTAGTCCTATCTCACAATATCATCTAATCCTGAATGGTACTTCTGAACTTCACTCTTGACTCGTCTGTTCATTGGCACTACCTGTCTTTTTGCACTCTCACCACTAATAGGAGTGTCTGCCCTACCAACGGACAGGTTTTAGTAAACATTGATGTGTTGACAGCGGTCATGTAAGCAAGCCCACCTCAATTCTTACACATTAACATTCACGTCAATCTCAGGTTCAAACAGGGTAGCTTTCAGTCTACCACTCTCGCTGTTTTAAAGCAGAGGGATGTTCACACGACACTGGATCTCCGGGCAGATTCCTGGACCCCCCAGTTCAGGCAGTTGAAGAGCTTTTTCAAGGGCGTTTCCATCACGCTCGTCCACCGGCCGGGGCTAAAGAAGATTCGTGGCTTAGTGCCCAACGCTGGTAACTAAGAGTTTGAGAAACTATGGTGAAGGTAGGTTTCGGTATGAATCACATTCACGATGACTTTCTCACAGCAAGTGCAGGAATCCGAACATCATTGGCATCCAAGTTGGCGCTAAGGATCGCAACAAAGTCATCCCTGCAGAGATGTGCGTTATTGCCCCCGATCAATGATACACCAAAAACTGCCTCCCGAATTTTCGTCGTTAACGGTCAAGTTCTCTTCAAAGAACCCCCAGGATTACCTGGCGCTTATCAGTGCTGGAATCAACAACCGTGTCACGGCCGACCAGCACTCGGTAAGTGACATGTTTATCATTTCATGGGTTTGATTGACTGCTTATACAGGCCCTGGATTATCAGGGTTCACCCTTCTTGCAAGACGCTGGCTGGAATCACTATCCCCTGACCCCATCTCATTCACCGGGCTTGTTCTCCCGACACCAAGAATTCATTATGGTGTATCCCCTGACCCCATCTCATTCACTGGGCTTGTTCTCCTGACACCAAGAATTCATTATGGTGTATCCCCCGGAGCCCCTTCAGTGACAAATCCCGTATTATACGGGTCCCCCGACCTACATAATATCCCATGTAATACGGGCCAGCGGATTATGGGCCGATGTTATGTATATTCACAATGTTGACAGGTGGGCTGGGAGAAATATTATTTCCGATGGAGACGGGTGGGCCCATCTATGCTGATGTTATATATATCATCGACGATAGCGGATGGGCTGGGAGAAATAGTATTATGGAGATGGGTGGGCCCATGTGGGTAATATGTAGAGTAGGATTGACATTATATTATAGACCTGAGGAGAGATATATAGCAAATAGTATTATATAGACGGGTGGGCCGACGTATTAGTATTATTTTGTAGACGGATGGGTCGAGGCAGCGGTGAAATGTTTATTAGATAGACGGGTGGGCCGATGTAGAAAAATATTAGATAGACAGGTGGGCCGAGGGTGAGGTGAATTATATATTAGCTAGATGGGTGGGCCGAGGGTGAGGTGAGTTATATATTAGCTAGATGGGTGGGCCGACATGGGATCATATTAGATAGACGGGTGGGCCGAGGGTGAGGTGAATTATATATTAAATAGATGGGTGGGCCGACGTGGGGTCATATTAGATAGATGGGTGGGCCGAAGTGGGGAATTTTAGATAGACGGGTGGGCCGACGTCGGGCAATATTAGATAGACGGGTGGGCCCAGCTACATATCATATAGACAGATAGGCCAAGGTATTGGTATGCTATATCCATGAAAGCACGGAAAGAGAACCAGAGAGCTGCCTCGTTTCGACTCAGACTCAGTGGCGAGTGATACTGATAAAGATCACAGTCACGTTTCGCCACAATGCTTGTCACCAAGGCACTCGGCCCAATACCTACCATCAACCACCGAAACAAGATACAAGAAAGCCTCAATACACCATGTCTGACATTCACCGAGTACTGAGTACTGAGTACTAAAACCCAAAACCCAAAAGCTGAAACCCAAAACCCGAGCCCCAAACCCCCAGACTCGAGACTCGAGAGACTTGAAACTCAAAATTCAAAACTCAACTGGAAACTCGTAGATTTTTACAAGTTTCGAGTGTCAAGTGAAGAAAATTCAAATTTAAGATGATATACATTCGTGTCGTCTCGAAATACTGAGTACCGAGACCCGAGACCCTAGAACCAAGAGTCGGCACTCGGTAGTTGGTGAAATGAGTACAGAAATACATAAAGTACATTAGATTCAAATTTTGACTTGTGAATCACGAGTCTCAAGTCTCGAGACTCGAATCACTGAGACTGACAACCGAGTACCGACACACGACTCCCGACTCCCAGAAATTGGCAATCAGCAATCGGCACTCAGCACTCGGCACTTGAGACAAAAGACTGGAAACAAAAAACAAAACTCAAAATCCGAAACTCGAAAGTACTGACTACCCAATCCCGAGTACCGAGACCCGGCACTCGGCACTCAGTACTCGACATTCGAGTTTCGTGTGGAATCTTTTGTCTCAAGTGCTGAGTGCCGAGTGCCGAGTACCGAGTGCCGGGTCTCTGGGCTCGGGTCTCGGTACTTGAGACGAAAGATTCGAGACGAAACTCGAATGTCGAGTACTGACTACCGAGACCCGGCACTCGGCACTCGGTACTCGGCACTCGGCACTTGAGACGAAAGATTCCACACAAAACTCGAATGTCGAGTACCGACTACCGAGACCCGGCACTCAGCACTCGGTACTCGGCACTTGTCGAGTACTGAGACCTGAGTACTGAGACCCAAGTGCCGGGTCTCGGTAGTCGGTACTCGACATTCGAGTTTCGTGTGGAATCTTTCGTCTCAAGTGCCGAGTACCGAGTGCCGAGTGCTGAGTGCTGAGTACCGAGTGCCGGGTCTCGGTAGTCGGTACTCGACATTCGAGTTTCGTCTCGAATCTTTTGTCTCGAGTACCGAGACCCGAACCTCGAGACCCAGCACTCGGTACTCGGTACTTGGCACTTGAGACGAAAGATTCCACACGAAACTTGAATGTTGAGTACCGACTACTGAGACCTGGCACTCGGGTCTCGGTACTCGGGTCTCAGTACTCGACAAGTGCTGAGTGCCAGGTCTCGGTAGTTGGTACTCGACATTTGAGTTTCGTGTGGAATCTTTCGTCTCAAGTGCCGAGTACCGAGTGCCGGGTCTCGGTACTCGAGACGAAAAATTTGAGACGAAACTCAAATGTCGAGTACTGACTACTGAGACCTGGCACTCGGTACTCGGCACTCAGTCACTCAATCAATGGACTGCCAGAGGTTACATTCATTCAAAACTTGTATATACATCTACCACTATGCAATTATGTAGCCATGTCAACCTCCCCAGAAGACTCTTCAAGCTTCACCTCCACCTCAACATCCATGTTGCTGGAAGAGTCATATTCTGGGACAAGGTTGCTTGGATCACCTGGGTCCACAACGTCGCCGGACGCATCTGGATCCTCTGGATGAAAGACTTGGTTGTAGTTGAACAGGAGACCCTCAATGGCAGAGGCATCCGGGAATGTTGGGGCTGCGGGTGTGGTAGCCATAGTTTCCATACTGAGATTAATCAGAGGAGGGAGCGCGGATTCCGGGGGTGACATGGTGTGGGGGCCAGATTGATCAAGCAACAAGGATGTTGCAGGGGCAGGAGTGTCTGGAAGTGGGAATGAGGGGTGCCGGTCAATGATTTCGCACCTAAGGCCTTCATGGAGGCGTTGCAGGGTATTAATCTTACCATCCTGCTCTGCCACATGAGCCTCAAGAAGAGCGATTCGAGCTGCGCCATCTCGAATCGCAATGGACATGGCATGGAGATCCGGCATGGGCAACCCGAGCGCTGCAGCAGGGACTGCCGGGCCGTGTGTTGCAGCAGGGACTGCCGACCTGGAAGACGGAAGTGCTACAAGGGAAACTTAAGGTCAGATGGTGAAGAATGAAAAACTCGGGTGACTTACGAGCTGGTGCAGGTGCCTTGACGGTAGTGATGGTCTTGCTGCGACCACGCATCTGGGTCTTGGGAGTGGTCACAGCAGTGACACTGGAAGTTCCGGCCGGTCCACGAGACTGACTGCGAGTTCAGGCCCTGGACTGGGAGGCAGGGGACGCTTTGGAGGGGGTGGGAGTTTGGGACGCGGGGGGAGCCTTGGAGGGAGTCTTGGACGAAGCCCTGGATGGTGTTCGGGACCTCGCCTTCCAGGTAGTAGAGGAAGCACAAATGCGAGGAGGCGGGGATCCCATAGTCGTGGGGGTGCACTTGATCTTCTTTGTCGTGCAGTAGATGCACGACATACACGGAGCCCCGGTCCTCTTGTCCAACCGAGTTGCGCAAGGCCATTTTTGCTTGTGGCAAGCATAGCATGGGTTGTTCTGTTGGTTGTATTAGTGTATGGACCCACTTGATATATTTAAAAGTACTCACCGGTCCAGGAATCAGAATGTCAACTGCAGGGATGACTGGGGGTGCCTGCACCGGAGGTTCGGGAGTTGGCTGGGCGGGCTCGACAACTGCTTTGTGACTGCCGGCAATCACCTGGTATAATGTAAGCGAACGCCCGAGTCCTGGACGAATAAATGACACTCACTGTGGCAGGGCCAAAAGGTTTCTTCTTGGGTACCCGGGGCAAGCGAGGTGAATCAGGCGTCCTTGTGACAATTGTGGAGAGCCGGGGAAGGACGATCTCCAGCACTCCACCCGAAAGTGGCTACACAAAAATGAGAGACAACAAACAAATGAACAAGACGACATACCTGCATAACCGAGTCTTCATCATCTTCCGACTCCACGATGGGCTTGGACTTCACAACGCGAGCAGACCTCTGATGCTTGCGAGTCTTCATTGCGGATTTCGGGGGTTGGGAGGAGGATCCAGAAATCAAGGGGGACTTCCTCTTCTTACTCCCTTCTGCCTCGAGATCCGGGTCAGCGAAGATGGCCTTACCTTTCCCCTTGTCCTGGGACTTGGTGGTGGGGTTGGTGGAAGGGCCGGTGACATTGCCGGCAGGGATGGCTGGGGAAGGAAGGTTGACAGGAATCAGACCTGTGGATGGGGGGGCAGCAGTTGGGAGATCAAAGGTCTGGTCGCCTAAGGCGTTCCAGGCGAGGACCTTGGGGTGCCAGGGGTGCCTCAGAATGCAAGGATCATCATACCCGATGGAGTGCCAGTCAGGCCAGACCTTGGGAACCATGTTCCGGATGTGCTGGAGCTCTTTGGAGCACAAAATGATGAGGCTGGGAATAGGACCAACCCCGGACCCATGCTCCTTGGCTACATAAGACTACCTAGATGTTAGAAAAGAAAAAGCACCAAAATAAAATACATACCACCAGTGTAGCAACCTGTTTTCCCAATGCCGCGTGGCTGGGACCCGGGGGAATCTGCTGGGTGGCACTGATGATGGCCATGATCTGGGCAGTGGATGCCTTGAGATGGGTCAAAGAGTCGTCAACTGGAGTGGACATGATGAGTGGGTTGAGAGATTTAAAGATCTTGAAATCAGATTGAAATCAGTTATCAGAAAGATGAAGTTTCAAAACAAACAAGACATTTGATGGGCGATCCACAAAATCGTTGATTGTTTGTGTTTGTTTGGTCGTGGTTCAACTTTCGGCAATCGCCGGCTTTGTGTTGAACTTCGAAGTTTTTTAGATCATCAGTCAATCAGTCCAACAATTCTCCACACATGAGTTCCCATCCAGCCGTTAGATTTAATGACCCCCCGGTGACCGACTGTAATTCTATGGATGTGGATGACTCATCTATGGGCCGGGTATCACTAGGTATGTTGTATTCTTATCATGCCTTATCTATTCACCGGGTATCCCTTAGATGACTTAGATGACTTATACCTGGGGCCAGATGATGACATAGAATATGATTCTATGTCATCCGGACCCCCGGATGCATTGGCTGCAATACCCGGTATGACTATACATTCCTTATCATTGGGGATCGCCATGCATGCTAACTTCACCCTTGAAGATCAATCACATCCAGGTCAAGCTGAGGATGCCAGCTGTCTCATTGATCCAGACTTGTACCTCGGGCCTGAGGATGATGTCATTGAGGTTGATGAGTTGCTGGATTCTGCTGATCCTCCCACTTTTGCTCCGGCCACCTCAGAGGTGTCTATTTCATGTGGGTCATTCATTCCAGACCATTATTGATACTTATCCTATCTCCCAAGCTGACAAATCATCTACTGAACCTCGTGCAGACCAGCTGGAGCTCGACATCGAGGATGTACGTTTGATGGTCCGGGAGCTCCATCCTTTCGGACAATACCAACACCCAGCATGTGAGTATCTCAAAGCAGAGCATTTATATTTTTGCTAATCTTTCTGGAAGACCAATCCCTCCGAGATCGACTACTTGATTACAAACGCCATATTGGAGGTCTTCCTGACCCTTCCATCCAACAACTAATTGAGGCCGAGCGACCATTCCGAACTGCTTGGGCAGAAACATCCGACAAGCTGAAAAAAGCTGATGCAGACCTGCAGAGGTTGCAAAGAGTTGAACAGATGAGCATTGAAATGCTCAAGGTAGTAGATTCCATGATTGAACACTTTGAAGAACAAATGACCATGTAAATTACTGTATTGCAACCTCTGAATTTTCATTGACATCCCCACATCATGTACACTACCAAATTGTTCAATACATGTCCCCAGGTGTCGAACGGGACTCGATACACAATGGCTGGGAGTTGATAATCAGGACTCAACACTTGGCACTCAACATTTGGGACTCGATTTTCAATGTTCGGGACTCGCCGCTCGATAGTTGGGACTCGGTGTTTAATGAATCTCGGGCTTCGGGTTTTGGGACTCGACATTTGATAGTCGGCATTCGATGGCCGGGACTCGATGCTTGCGACTCAATGGCCGGGACTCAATAATCAATGTTAGACATTAGGATTACCATACTCGATATTCAGTAGTCGGGACTCGGCATATAATATTAGGTCAGATATATGATAGTTCCACATTGACATTTAAATACAAGCAGGTAAAGGCAGGCAGTTTATGATCAGTCCATTACTTCTTTCCCCTTGCTCTCGTCACTCGAGGCCTTGTGTCCAATGGCTGTTGTGTTGACTTACTCCGGGTTGTCCTCGCTGATGGCTCAATCACCGCTTTCTTTCCCCGCATGTTCTTTGGCACCGGCGACCTATTGACTCTTTCGATTGCACCATCCTCCTGAACATGTCCAGTGACTTGCTCAGTCAGTCCAGTCAGGAGGTCGCCCATTCACGATGTCAGCAGCGCACCAGTCTTCCCTGCATTGACCGGGTGAGGCATTGGAATTGCCCATGGGACGGCTGTCCCTTCATGTGCTGTCGAAGGACCAGGCTCCATTTTGGGTCTCTTTTGCGGGGATCTACCTTCCTCTGTGTCATCATCAGCATCATCCTCCATGTGATGAGTGTCACCCTCAGGATTGCTCTCTGGATCACTGTCATGATCGGTCTCGGGATCACTGTCAGTTTCGGTCGCCAAAATCCAAGGCCTTCGGATCATAACTCGTCTGACTTTACGAGTCCGATGAGAAGGCAAATTCCCAGATACAACCAAGGCTACCATGTCCCCATCTCTGTTCTTCCATGGTTTGAACAGGAATGTTGGACCTTCACCTTTCTCCTGCCGAGCATACCAGAAATTCAGTAAGGCGGTCGTGTCCCAATGTTGCAACTTCGAAGGCTCCTTCAAGTCCACATCTGCCGGAACATACTTTCTTGCCACAAAGTCATCCTGACTTTGTACGATGGCGCTCCATGGCACAACTGCCTTCTCAATCCTGGAACAGATATCTGCATAAATGCATTCAACAAATGTTCGGGTGTTGCGACGATGGACTCACGATAGTGCAATGTGAGAAATGCTCTGACGATGGTTTTCTTCTCCTCGAGTTTAGTTTCAGTGATGTCGGGAAGCACTGGCGTCCCATCCCCGTCGATTTCGAGTTCGAAAGCAGGCTTCTTGATTCTCTTTCGACCTCCCTTCACCTGTCGCCTGCCATCTCGTGCCCCGGCACCTATCATGATGAAGTTCAACAAATTCATTCCAGTAGCCGGTGATCAAGCACTCACCAAATTGTTCCTGCGCGTACTCCTGCCAAACTGGCTCGATGTCCTCCCAATCCTTCGTCTTCATGAAACTTTCCCCATCTCCTAATGCCTCATTATCATCGTGCCTGCATGAAATGTATTGAGATTGAAGATCTCTGAAGATCTTCAATGACCAAATTGACTTACATCCCGAACAGAACCTCTCCCTGTTCATTCTTCCACGCCGACATCACAAACACTCTCATCCCGCATTGCCTCCACATCTCCTTCGAAAAGTGCTCCATATACGCCGGTCCCTTCTTATGAGCCACTTGTGCTTGTATCTCGGCAGGAGGAAAGTTGTTGGACCATTCTTCGGCTGTGTCTTTTGCCTTCTCCAACTTGTCATCGGACAATTCAGCCATGACTCTTTTTACAGCCGCCTGATAATGCTTGAACATATCGGGACCTCCTGGCTTTGCCCCAGACTCGTCCTCAATCCTCTTCAGCACCTCCTCCCGTTTCTGCTGGTAGATCACCTGCCTAGGAGTCCATTTCCTCCCATACTTTATCATGTCCTTCCTCTCCTTCTTTTTCTTGTTGTTGAACAACCATGTCTTGTACATCTGAGAGTTCATGGAAGAATAAGATGTTAAAATTTTAGTTTTGAATGAAGCATGGATGAATCACCTGCTTCCTCTTCTTCCATTGTGCTTGATCGACCTTGGGAGCAAATAGCCTGGCAGCCCTAGCTATGGCAGTGAAAACGGCCCTCTTCTCATTCCTTTTCGCCGAAGTCCACTCAGGAAGGTAGTTCTTCAACTGCGAAATTTCATTATCCGTGAGCTTCTGTGTCTGTGGTTGACGCGCCCTATGCCTTCCAGAAGTGGAAGTCAACTGAGTGGAATGACCTGATCTTGCCATCGTGAATGAGATTGCAGAAAGGGCTGAGGATGAGCAAGGTGGAAGTAATAATGGTGACAAGTTCAACTTTGAGCAATGCCTAACAGTTGGTTAATCGACCCATATTGGACGCAATTCCATTGTTGGAAATGAATTTGTAATGACGCATCCAGACTGCATAACATCACATTGCAATAACAATTTATTCACATTCCTGAGCTGATGCTTTGCTTGCAGCCTTAGAAAATAACATGAAGATAGGTAGATGCACCCCACTGCAAAAATCCCACAGGGTGGAAGCAAGGGGCAGCAGAGGTAGGAAAACTTGGGTCAAGGTCCCACTTGCAAGCACAAAAAGACGTGCCTACAGGTCCATGCCTAGCTCTCCCCCAGAATCACCAACAATTCGGCCTGTTGAGGCACCACCTCTTTGGGAAGACATTCCTGGCAACGCTTACGAGCAAGACCAAGGCTCATTTGAGCCTTTGCAACTCCCAAAAACCATGGCAAGTTCATGTAAAATGTTGCATTGCAATTCAAATGATAGCTAAGTATAGCAAATGCAGAGTCAGAATGACTACCTCAGGCAATGGCTGCCAAGGCAGGAATCATATCTGCATCACCTCCTCGATTGAGAAGCTCCACCAGAAGATAGGAGATGCATCGTCTGCGACCAGGATGGGGTCTACAAATGCCAAGATTGTCTTGGGGAGCCACTCTATTGCACTGGCTGTTGCAGAAGTCAACATCTTTGCAATCCCTTCCACTGGATCAGTCAATGGAACGGTCAATTCTTCGAGCAAAGTTGTCTCGCTCATGTCGGACTCATCATACACCTCGGTCATGAGGGCAAACAATGTCCCATACTTACAGATAGGTGGGATTTCTTCGAAGAAGACGAACTGGAAGACCAGCTTGAGCCTGAAGATCTACCATCTGTGTCAGGACCCGAGTTCCAGCCAAAGGAAAACACCATGGTCATCATTGACAAGTCCGGAGTTCATCGCCTCCGGGTTCAATGCTGCGAGTGTCCAAATTCCATGAGTCCAGACCTTCAAATGTTTTGACATGGATTTTTCCCCGCTTCATTTAACAAGCCAAAGACTTTGTTCACCTTCAGGGTTCTCGATGATTTTCTATTGGACAACCTTGAATGTGGGACCTCGGCGATGAACTATTACAGCAAGCTCCGGTGAATGACCTCGAGCATGTTTCCACACCTTGTACCAGTAATGCTATATCTCTCATCTCAAGGACAATATTTTGACAAAGAATGTGGCAAGGACTGATATTGAGAGCTCATGAGAGTCGCCTGACAGTGGAGGCAGTTGAAGACGATGAAATGGCATGGCTTTGGCCATTGTTCCGACAGCCTGAATGCAGGAGATCTCGCATTATTTTGCCTGGCATGTCCTCAGCCTGGGATTAATGTGTCCTTGTCAGGGGATGAATCACTTGATGAGTGAGTCTTCCTCAATACCGAAGTCACCGCGGCGATAATAACAACTCCAAGGTGGAAATACACCTGGTCATTTGTTATGGACAGAAATTTCAAAGTCGAACACCTGCATCCCATGAAGCCATTTGATGAAGTTTGGCTGTCAGATGGGTTGGGATTCATGGTGGGAAAGGACAGGTATAAAACGCATCTTGCAGAGGCTGCCGACACTTTAGAAAAATCAAGCTGCAACAATCACCGGGCAGTAAATCAAGCAAATGCGGCTCGGCACAAGCTGGAATCCACGGGCATCGGGGGAGTAGCCTGTGCTCGACACGGTTGCTTTGTTCCTCACTCGATGGTAGATTTTCAGAAAGGCGAAAGGCAAGCCGACACAGCCATTCGACATTCATGAGTTAACCATGCATCATTCGCAGACAAATGAACATGGACTATGCCCTTTGTGAGGCTGCCCGGCACAACATGGAAGGCATCACCAGGGCGGTCACCTTCTATGATATCAACTGTCAATACAACAAGCACTTTCGGGTTTGGGTGGATCGAAGCCGATTTCTCGAAATGGTTCCGGAATTGACCATCATTCCCGGAATCAGGTTGTGGCACATCCACGGACATCAGGACAGCTGGTATGTCTGTTATGCATCGAATTTTATCGAAGGCATCGGTCGGATCGATGGAGAGATCATGGAGACCCTATGGTCACGTCTCAACCTGATTTCCCCTGCTGCTCGGGGAATGTCATCCCCGCATCGAAAGGAATGTCTCGATTATCAGATGAACGATTCCAATTTCTGCAAGATGATCCGCATGAAAAGGACCCTTTGCCAAAAATACAAGCAGGCGAAGAATGACATCGCTGAAAGCGAAAAGGCTTTCGACAGACTCAATGAAGCAGCACCCGGGGATTCAAAGACAGAGTGGTTAGCCAGGGAGAGGATCACTCAGTCCGGCAGAATAAGTGATCCTGCAGCCATGGATGTATATGAGATTAATATCAAGAAGGGTTAGTTGACTTTGTCTCCATCAAAGTCTGAATTAATTGTGCGCTCAGCACCGAGCAAAAAGGAGATCGAGCTTAGACTACTAGAGGAGGGCAATGCCCGAAATGCAGCACCTGCTCGCAGATCTGTGGCGACATGGATATCAATGGGGTTGGCGATTGAAGAGGCTCAAATCGCATTGCTCATCGAGGTCCAAAGAATTGGTAGAAGAACTACCGAGACACAGAGGTTAGACATCGCCTGGCAACACGATTGTCTCCAAGGCCAGATAGATGGATTCACTCGGTCTGCTATTACACATCTCAGAGAGGGATTTGATGCAGATGACGATCCCAAAGACATGAACTTAGACATTCTCAATGATCTCGATGATGACTTGGCAGACTTCACCAAGACATCTGACACATGGGCAAACTCCCCCGAGCTCACTGTAATCCCATTGCCATCAAACCTTGGGGTAGATCAATGCAGATGCTGCATGGCAGACGATCTCATTCCACTGGAGATGTCTCTTCGTGAAGGGCAGGCCAATGACTCCCTTCACAACCTCTGAATTCACTTGTGCAATAAGGCGATTCTGTTTCGAACAACAGTTAGGCAAGCCAAATCCCAGGCCCTGAAAACTCGAGCTTGGTCCCAGGTGACATCGGTGCAGCAGGCAGTGTCCCTCCATGCCAGTATATATATGAAGATGAGGAAGCAAATGATGCAACTGGAGCCAGGGCAAGACCAGGTTCAGAAATACAAACCCCTGCTTTGCGAGCAGCTAAAAATCAGCACTGCCATGGGCAATCCAAATGCCCAGGGTCAGCGAAACGAGTCCCTTGCTTGGTTCTGGTCAGTCGAAGTCGACCTTGGGAGTCCCGATCACTCATGGAATGAGGAATGTGAGTTCGGGCATGCTTGACGTGTCCCACGCTCAGCTGACGGACCCATCCAAAGTTTACCGAGTTCACTGGCTCCGGGCAAAGGCACTAAGGGATCGATGGAAGGAAGAAATGATGTTGGTCCAATTGGAGATGGATTGGACATGTAACTTTTTCTTGTGGAAAGCAACCCAATGGGGTGACAGGATGCGCGAATCATTGGTGAAACACCTTCCGGGTCATGCATGCTACTCGGGAAGGCAATCCCAAATGTATTCATTGCTTGCACAGGATGCCCAGGCAGCATTTCAAGACCTGAAGAGCAGGTTTATAGAGGCTCAAGATGAATGAATTGTTTTGCCAAAGATATGAAACAGCTACTTCAACCCAAACATTTTAGTCCCGGGAATTGGCCGGGTCGACCCATGTTGGAGTTTGAAAATTTTTATCAATCAACCAGTGGCTCATATCTTCACTTCCAAACCAACTGCCATTGTCATTGTCATTTCCAGCTTCAAAATCCTGCATTCACCATGTCTGTATTGCATACTCCTCCCACATCCCCTTCTGATTCTCAGACTTCCGGCAATGGGTTCCGACCCCTCACACTCACTCAGGCAGATATTGCAGCTACAATGTCAATGGCTGCATCTCACATCTGAGCGTCCATCTCTCAATATCAGATGGAGGCTGCCCACACCGAGGAGCCTTCTGCTGCTCAGATCATGCACTTTAAAGCTGGGCTGCAATGGGAGATAGCTGTAAGAGACTGATGACTGTGGTGGTAAATGCTGACATTTCCAACAGACTTTTGTGACTCCCATCCTGCAGTACTCAGCTGCAAGGAACATCATTTCGGTTGTTCCAAGCCCGGTTGCTCATATTCTTCAGTTGATTCCTGAGCTCACCTGGAACATGGTTCCGGACCACATCTTTTCATCCCACCTATGCCAGTTTCAAGATGTTGCAGATCTGGGGGATCCCTCCCGCATTGTATCCACCTATGGTGCTCAATGGTGGACCGGACCAACTGCTATCCCGAATGAATTATGGCCATGGGATCAGGTATTCACTAATTGTGTCTGTCACTACCAGCATTGGCTAGTAAGACTTTACAGAATTTCCTTGAGTGATGACTAATCCTTTCTAGTCTGGCGTTGAGGACGAACGTCTTGTTGTTCCCGAGCAGGTGGATGAAAGCTCGGTTGCAACACTGAAGGCACTGAAGTGGATGAGGGAACGCCTCCTGACAGTGATTGAGGATCAACAAGCTGGCATCCGTGAAAAGATGGCGGAGATTCAGATGTACACCACCGTCCTAACCAAATTGAAACCAAGGGGACCAGAGTAGTTCTAATGCTTCAGTTCACAATGTTGAGGTCTAAATTCTGTACATGATGCAATCAGCACTGAAAATTACATAATGACTTTCAAATATCTGACCTATTGCTATATGCCGAGTCCCGCATACCAAATATCGAGGCCCAAATATCGAGACCCGAAGCCCGAAGCCTAAGGTTCGAGACTTGAAACTTGAACCTTGAACATTGCTATGAGTTGTGAGTTTTGTCTCCACTATCAACCATCGAGTCCCGACTACCAAGTCTTGAAACCCGAGTCCCGACAATCAAGTCTCGATTCCTGAATATCGACACCCGAACAGTACTGAGTCCCAAGTACCACAGAGTCCCGAGCACCGAGTGCTGACACCCGACACCCACGAGCACTGAGCACTGAGCACCGCACCCAGAATTCGGCACTCGGCACTCGAGACTAATGATTCGAAACAACAAAAAATTCAAAACTCGAAAGTACTGACTACCGAATACCAAGCACCAAGCACCGACTGCCGAGTACCGAGCACCGACTACTGACTACCGAGCACCGAGCACCGAGCACCGAGCACCGAGCACCGACTACCGACTACCGAGCACCGAGCACCGACTACCAAGCACCGAGTCCCGAGTCCCGAATATCGAGTCCCGACACCCGGAATTTGGCACTCGGCACTCGAGACTAATGATTGGAAACAACAAAACAAAATTTGAAACTCGAAAGTACTGACTACCGAATACCGACTACCGAGCACCGAGCACCGAGCACTGACTACCGACTACTGAGCACTGAGTACTGAGCACTGACTACCGAGCACCGAGTCCCGAGTCCCAAGTCCCGAATATCGAGTCCCAACACCTGGAATTCAGCACTCGGCACTCGAGACTAATGATTGGAAACAAAACAAAATTCGAAACTCGAAAGTACTGACTACCGAATACCGACTACCGAGTACCGAGCACCAAGCACCAAGCACCGACTACTGACTACCGAGCACCGAGTCCTGAGTCCCGAAACCCGAAACCTGGAGACCCAAAACCCATATCTCGAGGATAGAGTGCCTGATATCTAGTATCATGTATTTGAAGGTGGGTACTAACATGGGTCACTACCTTTTCTACTTCTTCCAATCCAACCTTGCCCATCCACATGATGGAATCCCGGCATAAATATGAACAGCATCCCTCATATACCATGCCCAGGCAATCTGATCCCCTTCCACTGCATGAACCCCATGTCTGACAATCCTTCCCGAAAATGCAATCATGCACCCCAGATTGTACATGAACTCCAGCTGAAGGCTTGGCATACTCATCCGAGCATTAGAATAATTCCCAACACTAGTGAGAATATTGAAGCATTCGGGAATCGATGAGTGGTCTCGGTGATTCAGGGTTTCCTGATTGCATATGACGGTGAGGCTGTTAAACACCGTTGCCCAGTACTGGAGAGTCTCTGACATCTTCAGCAGTTCCTTGCTTCGTGCCTTTTCTCCGAGGCTCACAAAGGCTTGCAACCCTGCCCAGTACTGCTCAGGATGCATCACCCTGAGTGCCGCTGTGGCAATGGCTGCTGGCCTCGCAATGGCTTTCAGGATGTTCTCGGAGGATGGTCCCTTCAATGATGCAGATACCTCCGGATCGGACTGATTCTATGGGATTGGTGAGTTTCACTACTGAGATTGCCATCTCATCAGATCCTACCTCGTGCCCCTGTTGAAACCATGCCGGAGATAAATTAATGCATCCGGGAGTTAGAACATCATTTTCCGAGCTTGGTGTGAACCACTGTTGATTAGTACGCCAAATCCCATCGAGCTTGATGCTTTTTTCGAGCATGGAAGCTAGCAAATCAGAGGCCGCCCAAATTTCCTTCTGTACGTACCATTTGATGTTCAATATCCATCCAGTAACAATATATATAACACACCTGGGTGGCATCGGTCAAGGCGTCTAGGAGGTACCATGCGATGATGACACTGGATGCATCAAGAATTGTTGCGGGTATGTCGATCAACTTTGTGCCCTCATGGCCGGGAGGACACCTCTCGAGCAACTTTGCCTCTCTCTCTTCATTATGCCCCATGTCCTTCGGGGAGATCAATTTGCTATATCTTGCAATATCAATTGGCATCTGAACTGTGTTGAAGCAATTTGACTGATAAAATGAAATTTCCGAACCTGCAGTAAGACTCACTGGGATTTTTATATGCCTTTATGAGCTGATGAACCAATTGATCACAAGCCATCACCAGATCAGTGTCTAGTTTCGGAGAAGGTATAACTGGGTCTCCTCCTGTCTTCTCTGCATTGAATTTCTGTTCTGTGTAATCACATGCCACATGAGTGACAGTCAGGGCCCAAGTGCACCAGAGGGTTATTTCATCATCAGAAGTGGAAGAAACATCCATGATTGAATTGATCTTGTGAGATCAGAAGCTGAATCCTGAATGTCCGCACTTTGGTGTTAAAGGGGGTGGAGATAGAGAGGATCAGATAAGGGAGCCTTGGATGATCTTAGCTTTCAAAGATCTATTATCTATTATCATCTATTGCTCAATGAAATACCAGATGATTGGAGGTCTGTTGGATGTCAGATATTCATTTGTCGAGACCCGGGCCTCGGATCTCGGTACACCTCACTCAATTTTCGATACCTGGGACTCCATAGTCGGAACTCGAGTCTCGAATCTCAGGTGTCGGGTGTCGGGTGTCAGGACTTGATTTGGGACTCGTTGGTCGGGACTTGATACTCAATTGTCGGGATTCAATGGTCGGGCGTCGGGTTTCAGGACTCACATCTCGGGCTTCGGGACTCGGGTTTGAAGACTCGGTAGTCGGGACTCAATAGTCGGGACTCGATGGTCAATTTTCGGGATTCGATAGTCAGGGCTCGGATATCGGTACGCTTCACTCGATTTTCGGTAGTCGGAACTTGGCATTTGGCATTTGGTAGGCTTGGATGATGTTGGCTTTCAAAGATCTATTATCATCCATTGCTCAATGAAATACCAGACGATCGGAAGTGTGCTGGACATCACATATTCATTTGTCGAGACCCGGGTCTCAGAACTTGGTACCCTTCGCTTGAGTTTCCACTTCACCCCTTTGCAAAGCTCCATGCCATACCACATCATTAGATGACTTTGAATTATTACCTCCTTTGATTTGGATGATATACAACTAGCTGAGCTCCATGTCTACAATTATCATTCTCCTGGGCCCACCTGTCCATATTATATACCCCCACGTCGGCCTACCCGTCTATGCAATATATGTCTACTGTTGGCCCACCCGTATATAATAAATCTTTCACCGCTCCCTCGGCCCACCCGTCTACAAAATAATATTAATTCGTCGGCCCACCTGTCTAATATGATATATATCTGGGCCCACCCGTCTGTGATAACAAGCACCCTTGATATACCTGGCTATTTGATACATATCTACCTTGGTACACCCACCTACATAATATCCAACTACCTCGGCCGATCTGTCTATTGAAAATTCACGTCCATTGGCCCACCCATCTACTTCACATATTCCCCACCTGGGCCCACCTGTCTCCATCGGGAATAATAACACTCCCGGCCCATCCGTCACAGTCGAGGACATATCTACCATCGGCCCATGGTCCGCTGGCCCGTATCATATGGGATATTATGCATGTCCATTCACCCATATAATATGGAGATATGTTACTGCAATATGTGATGGAAGAGCCTATTTAGGGACGCCAGCAACCCTGGAGCGTCGCATTTTTAGTGGGGGGTATTTGTTGTAGGATGTTTAGGCTACAGGGTCTTCTTAGGAGTCATTCTTAGTTAGGATTCAGGGTTCTGGAGGTCTCGGACCCTGTTGAGAGAGCACTTAGGTAGCATTTTCCCAGGAGCAAGTGACATCTTCTCCCACCATCTGTTGGCACCTAGTGTCGAGGCGATGCCTCTCCACCACTTAGTCCACCAATGTCTCGATATCATTCTCGAGCCACTGAAGCAGGCTGCGCGCATCAGGTGGATGATGTCAGACCCGCTCAGAAATCTCAGATATTGCTTTACCCCCTTAGCTTCATACATTGTTGACACGCCCGAGGCATGCATGCTTGCATGTGTTCGAGGAAAGACCTTGCCTGTAACCCTCACCATGTACAAAGAATTCAGAGAAGCCTTTCGTCACCCCCCGTGCACAGCTAAGTCGACTCTCAATCAACTTGCAAGCATCACATGTGATCCCCTCGATGTTGAAGGCTACTTCAATGAATACTCCCTCTTCTGCCTCAGCGGTGTGTTCTTGCCATTCTGGCATAACTGGCCACTCGCGGATCCATCTTGGTTTCTGACTCCCAAAGCCCTGCATCACTGGCATCGTGAGTTCTATGATCACGATGTTAAGTGGTGTCTAAGAGCTGTTGGCGCGCAAGAACTGGACTTTTGCTTCTCTGTATTGCAGCAACTAATGATGTTCCGACACTTCAAGGATGGCATCTCAAATATCAAGCAAGTCACTGGAAGAGCACAGCGTGACATGCAGCGTTATATGGTCACTCTCATTGCTGATGCAGCTCCCCCTGGCGTTATCATAGCTGTTCGCACGCTTATGGACTTCCAATATCTCTCACAGGCAACAACGATTGACGAATTGCATTGCAGGTTGATTCTTGACGCACTCAAGCAATTTCATGACCACAAGCATGAAGTCATTGCGTGTGGTGCACATCGAGGCGCGAAGAGCAATAGTATTCTTGACAACTGGTATATCCCAAAACTGGAACTAATGCAGAGTGTCGTGCCCAGTGTACGTCAAGTTGGCTCCCTCGTGCAGTGGTCTGCGGACACAACAGAACACACTCACATCACTCTGATTAAGGATCCTGCAGACTCCACCAACCATAACAACTATGATGTGCAAATATGCCAGTTTCTTGATCGGAATGAAAAGTGTTGAAACTTCCGAATTACAGCATCCATCATCACTCAGTCTCAATCCCACCAACAAGCTGCTGCTTCTTTGACAATAGATGTTGATTCAGATGTTAGAGGTCCAGGTGTTGATGAAGCAGATCCGCAAACAGTTGCCGATGATCTCTGGGAGCCAAGGCGTATAGTCACTGATTTCTTCAAGATGGCACAGCAAGTTTCTTCAGATATCAAAGCAGCCAAACCTCCCTGTACATTTTTAGTTGGTACTAGTACATCAATCCATCTCAATTTTGACGCTTCCATACAACACATACCGGTTGACGTTGTCGCTGAAAAGTTCTCTCTGCCCGACTTGCGGGGAGCACTTGCTGACTATGTTGAACAAGAGGGTCGCACAGGTCTGCCAACCTTCCACAAGCTGGAAGGACCACACCATGCACAGCCTGATGCACCTCTGCCATTTGATGACCTCAGGATCTGGTTCAAAGTATGCATACAGCAGGGATCATACCATGGTCAATCGACTCCTCCTGCTCTCACAGTGAATGTGTCTCCTCCAAGCACGACTGGGAAGTATGGTCGCTACAACGCTGCAATATTCACTGTTGATGACACCAAGCTTAATCAATGGCCTGCTAGCAGGCTTAAAGGTGTGTTTCAAATATCTGCTCATGTGTTATGCCTGATGTTCAAGCAACTTGCAGGTCACACTGTTGTTGAAGTGCACCTTGTCATGCAACTGCTTCCTCCGCGAGGAAAGACCATCCCTTGGGCTGTACGCTTCCTGACTTATGTTCAACACCTGGATGTCATACCTCAGCGATGTGGAAGCTCATTGGAACACACAATGCAAATGCACATTTTAAAATGCGCAATGCGATCAGCAGGGGTTCCCTTTGGTGGCATCCTCCCGCTGGATCAACTACGTTCTTTCACCCACATTGTCCCCCGCTTTGGTCCTGTTGCCAATCCCCGTCTGACAGCAGAAAATAGTGCTCACTCTGCACAAGTGTTCTTCTTAAATAAATATATCGACAAGGAATTTTACTATGCTATCTTGAACTTGTAAGATAGACATCAATCATATACATGTAGATCACATGACTTTTCGTGACTTTTTCACTATAATGCCTAAGGATATTTGTAGAGATACCTTTAAGAGAATCTGTTCCATCAGATTGTTCGCATGCATGGTGCGGGCAATCTGATGGAACAGAATTCCTTATTTTGCATTTTTGAAGGAGTAGTAGTCTGTATAGTGATCAAAGTAGTGACTGCCATGTTACATTGTGGCTGTACAGTGTGACAGTGTGCACCGACAGTTTGGCATCGCCAAAACCATGATGCATTATGCCTCGCACAAGGCCTTCTCGAATTGCAAATCTGGGTGCCTATGATTACAGTAGGCCAAAGAAGAAAAAGTTAAACTGTACAAGCTACGAAAATGTGAGATAACACCAATTTTCATTGTGTTAGCTGGTGTATGTAGGACTAAAATCAAACTAAAGATGGTCCCCTTCCCTGGAAGCTATCCTACAAATCCACCGCTCTCGCACAATACAACTGGTACCTTAGCATCAATTACGAATGTAGTAACGTCGGAGCCATGTCCTGCTCCAAGGTTTGATGAGCCCGAGGATGAAGAAGTGGACGAAGATCAACCTATTCCATGGACCCATAGTACCCCTGTTCTTCCTGGCCAGTTTATACCTCCCCCGACTGTCGGCGAAGCTAAGCTTGCATTAGTTGATCTTAAATTGATCCTTCGACCTCCCCGATCAGGACCTGGGTATAAGGATCCTAAGCTTGACTTGCTTCTTCACACTCGTCTCGAAAGAATGCAGATGTTTCTGTGGACCTACACAGATTCAGCCAATAAGAACCCTGGCTGGATGGCAGCATCATTGAAAACTGCACATGCTTACCAGAAGGGGCCTTGGTTAGCTGGGCGTCTTTGGGAATGGGTCCGAGCTTATTGCAAAGACAGAGGAGACCTTCCAATGAATATTTACGGAACATGGAACTCATCGAAACTGGAAGACGAAGATTTTTCACAGGAGCTATTGCTACATTTGCAGGGCATTGGGAAGTATGTTAGAGCGATGGACATAGTGGAATATCTTGACCGAGCAGAGGTAAAATCAAGGTTAAAAATGACTAAAACTATCTCCCTTGTAACAGCACAACGCTGGATGCGGCACGTTGGATACAGGTGGTCAAAGACTCCGACAGGCCAGTTCGTCAATGGACACGAGAGGGCTGATGTGGTGGAATACCGACAAGCAGTCTTCCTCCCTGTTTTGGCAGAGCTGCAGTCTCGCACACGAGTTTACACAACTGATGGCAATGAGTGCCTCGTACAGCCGCCAAGCACAGCCCACAAAGTTGTCATCTGGAATCACGATGAGTCCACTTATTATGCTAATGACCGTCGAAAAATCAGATGGGTTCATGAAAGTGAAAAGGCTGTACCTTACGCCAAAGGAGAGGGTGCCTCGTTGATGGTCACCGACATTGTTAGCCCCGATTATGGATGGCTACGTTCTCCCGATGGAACAGAGTCTGCACGGGTCCTGTTCAAGGCCGGAAAGGTTTGCGAGGGGTATTTCACATGCGAGGATATCCTCAAGCAGGCATCCAATGCTATGGACATCCTTGGGAGACACTATCCAGATGAGGATCACATCATTGTGTTCGACAATGCAACCACGCACCTTAAACGAGCCGACGATGCACTGTCTGCACGGCACATGCCTAAATTTTCCCCAAAGCACGGGGATAAGTGGGATGGTACAGATTGGGGCGAAGGACGGCAGCGGAAAAACTGGGGTGTGGAGGTGAATATGGTTGATGAAAACGGAAAGGTTGTGCATGGCCCAGATGGTGTGCCATTGAAGAAGAAGGTTCCAATGGGTAACGGCAAGTTCGCAGATGGTTCATCGCAGTCCCTGTATTATCCGGAAGGCCACGAGCGTGCTGGAGTGTTCAAAGGGATGGGAGTGATACTTGAGGAGCGAGGTTATGAGGGGGCACTGAAAATTCGGGCAGAGTGCCCAAAATTTCAGTGTAAGAAGGGGGCCACATGTTGCTGCTGTCGAAGAATGCTCTACAACGAACCTGATTTTGTTAGTGTCAAGTCACTACTTGAGGTTGCTTGTGAAGCGCATGGCTTTCGAGCAATCTTTTTCCCTAAGTTTCACTGTGAGCTCAATTTCATCGAGCAATGTTGGGGCTACTCGAAACGAATTTATCGCGAACTTCCCGCGTCGTCAAAAGAAGTTGATCTCGAATGAAACGTCCTTCAGTCTTTGGACTCAGTTCCACTGCTTGCCATTCGTCGGTGAGTCCTTGTTGTGAATCATGGTTCCATTGGTAGCATGCTGACACTATGATATGCTAGGTTTTCTGCTCGCTCGTTGAGATTTATGGATGCCTATAGAAAAGGGCTAAACGGCAAGCAAGCGGCATGGGCCTCGAAGAAGTATCGCGGTCATCGAGTTTTACCTGAGACAATCATGCGAGATTTGACGGATGCGGGTTTGGTTGACAACACTTGTTGAATTCATGTCCTAAACACTTGTAACATATTGTTAGTATACCTCCGGATACCTCGATAGATGATAGAAGCTTCAAGCGTTGTTATCTTTTCCTCGCGCGCTGAAGGTCACACAATGTAACAGAACATCACAGGAATGTCACGTCATGTGATGTCGATGGGTATGAGTGAAGCCTATCTTAGTAGTTTTTTTATCTCAGAGAAGCTTGTGTTAGAATATTGAATACTACTGGTAGATATCTAATACCATGTGTCGCTGTGCATCGCTGTGTAGTACTGCACATCGTGGTCGGCCTATACAGTACCAGGACATGCTGGGCAGCACTGTACAGTGCTGTGGAGTGCTACCCCTTATGATGCAGCACGTGGTTTTTTCAGCTGACTAAAATGGCATTGGCTCACAAGTGGGCTGTGGCACATTGACAGCCTAGTTGTTATCATCCCCTCTCAATGCCTCTGACTACTATCATGACACTTCCAGTCATGTATTCTAAGCTCAATACGAGTTCTGGATCCAAGGGTTGGCTCCCAACATCACCTTCCAATTCTAGTGCCTTAATACCCCCTGCAAAATGTATATAACAACAACTTCAGAAACCGGCAGAACCTACTATCACACTCCTGACAGAAAGACAATTTCCAGACAAACAAGTGCTTGCAGACCTCAAAGCAGTGATACAAGCAAAACTCGACCTTACAGATGATAATCAAGCCAACCTAAGCTTAGGTTAGTATTTCTCAGATTGCTTATCTGATTCCAAACTTCTTCTTGACCATCCATCACCATCTTCATCATCTTACAGAGCACTGTGCAGTCATTCTTGAAGCTCTTCAAAACCCTCAATCAAATACTATTGTAAGTTGCTTTGTCATTGTCGTTGAGCGATATTTGACACTCTTCAAGGTCATTGTTGGTATTACACCTACAGAGTATGCAGCGGTATTAGCATTTACATCTGAAGAGAGAGAATTTGAAGTTTGAGCAAAGTATGCACTATTATTGACTGTCTCATACTTACACTACTGATCATTTTAAAAAAATAGATTCGCCTATTTTGAGGACACACAAGAACTTCAGATCATGTCCCCCCTCCCTGTCCATGAACAACCAGCTGCCCACATCTCCAAGGCCATCAACAAATACACAGATGCCCTTCCATACAACAAGCTCTTGATCGACGTTACCACGCACCTCAACCACCACATCCAAAACAAAGACACCACTAACATTCCGGATTTACACCTCGCTGTCACAATCCAACCGCCAGAGGATGACAGTGTGGATGACATAGAGATTCCGAAGCCCGTCTCAAAATGGGTTGGAGAGAGTGAGTTCTCATCAGACTACAACTTCATGGTACGGAAACTGAGCAGCACATGCAACGGCCATTGTGACATCAATCTTGCTCTGATCATGTCGTTCAAAGAGTGGACTAGATGGCAGCAGCCTAAGGAGACAAGTGTCACTGCTCAAACCCTTTGTACGAGTCCCACATTGGAACACGAAGAATTCATCCCTGCATGCATCAAGAAGAGTCTAAAGTTTGGTCCAGTTATCATCCATTCTCATGTGTGGATCGACATTAGCGAGGTTCGATACAGTGTGTTCAGACGTGGCGCAGATGGCCACTTTGATTTCAACAGCAAGAGTCCAGACACATTTGCAGAGGGGGTACATCTACATTATCATACTTTTTCTACTAGTTTCAGCTTATGCCCTACAGACTCTTTACCCCATGGTACAGATGTCTGACGTCAAACACATGTTGAGGGATGGCGCCAACACGTTGAAGGGGTACATTGTTTCCTTGATGGAGGGGATGAATTTAGAGGTGTCTGCAATCCAGCTTGTGTGCGAATCCAATCCTGTGTTCAAGCCCATTTGGGGGGCTGCTGTGAATCAAATTTCTTCCGCCATATACCTCACAGCCTACTGTCGTTACTTAGATTGGCACCACCACAAATACAGCAAACACAAGATCTCGCATGAGACTGCTCAATCCTCGAGCACTGGTGATCAGACTACCGCCTCCATCTCATCTGATCCGACATTGGTCTCCTCTGATCCGAGCACTTCCTCGTCTGACCTGACAGTCTTTTCATCCACTGCACATCCCGAGCTGCCCTTGGCAAAGAAGGCCAAGACCCAATCTGCTGAGGAGCCGAAGTTGAAGTTGAAGTTGAAGCAGACAAAGACGAATGGAAAGGGGAAGGGGAAGTCAGGGCTCTAAGCTGGAGCAATATCCATCATCAAAGGTCAGTTACCCATTCGAAGTTAATTCTCTCCAATGTACATTACGACTTGGGCTGCCGCTTGTTGCTCTACCAGTATTACTACTATTGCTGTCATTCTTGCTTACATGCTGTCATATTTTCAGTACACTCTGTCTGTGTACTTGTAGATTCCTTCGCATCAGACTATAGTAGTATTACATACTAGGTACTACTTGTAATTGTATCTCGCAATGTCACATCACAGTTGATTTGGAGTTGTCAGTCACGGGCGCCCATGACAACACTTCTCAAATTTGTATAACTACAGTCAATGTCTTCTAGCATCTGACGTGCGACATCTGCATCTTTTAAGGATGGCGAGGCTCCTCCAAGCCTTCAAATATACTCACACGAGGCTCAGACCCTTGTAAGTGCAAATCACAAAGAGATTTCAGTGAGCATTTTGCCATATCCTCAGACCTCTGGGTTATCCAGCACACCCGGACCCATGAAAAACACTACTTCTAAAATTTCTGGGTCCCTCCCTCGCAAAAAAAACCCTATCTACGCAAGGGGATTTGAACTCCAAGAACATTCAAATTGGAACTCCCAGGGCTATGGGCGCGCTGCGAAACTGCTGATCCCCTGCATTGCTACATCACTTGACTGGCACACCGAGCAACACGCATTATAGGTTCAGCATGAAAAATACTGCAGCACCTAAATTCTCAATAACAATTGATTCAGACTGCAAAGACTGCAAAGACCACAAAGACAGCCTGAGTGTGAGTTCATAGGTACTGGCATGCGCTATCTGAATAATGATGTTTTTTTAGGAATCTACAGACTCCAGCAACATTGACCATTCCAGTGAAGAACTCAAAGCACAGCTTGTCTTAAATGCAACCCGAGCACAGCGAGATGTTTGCCTCACAGAGAAGACACTGGCAGATTGCATTCTCAAGGAGAATGCTGCGCTTGGGAAACTGTACAAGTTTGAGGCTACAGAAGCCGAGAGGAAGCTGGAAGACGCTGATATCGACATCGGCTTTGTATGCCACTCTGTCTGGAAAATTGAAGTTATATGCCCCTCTTTATGTCAGTTCAAACTTCAAATATTTTCTTCACATTTCATACAACATATAAACCTCTCCTAAATATTGCATCAGGCATTTGACTGGAGAATGACAAATATTTAGCTACCTTTATCTAATATATAATATTGAAAATATGCATCACAATTATAGATCAAATGATATAGGAATAGATAGGTAGACTTCATTGGTGGGATCTCCCAATGCTAAGATATTGAAAGGCCTATGGCACCAGGTTGTGATCTGCCAGCACACTGTCATTTTATTATAAAATGTATCTACTCTTACATAGGTAGCTTCCAATGGCAGACTCCATAATCACTGACTTTGCTCCAAGGTGTGATATTGTCATAGCAACTATTAGCAAGATGCTTATTTCCACCAAACATGTCTGGTTTTAGTAAGGCAGCTTTTGATGGTGAAATATATAATTACTGACAGTGTGCCAGGGTATTATATTGAGTGGTAATGGCATACCAAGATGTTGATGCATGATCAAACATGTCTGGGCAGCTTTCAATGGCAAGACCTATAATTACTGACAGTAGGACAGGGTATGCTATTGAATCGTCATAACATATCAAGATGCTGATGTTCAACTGAATATGTCTGGCTTTAGATGGCCAGCTTCCACTGGTAGGATCTAGAATAATTGACAGTATGGCAGGGTATGCTATTAAATCACCATGGTATATCAAGATGCTGATTTGTGACCAAACACATCTGAGCAGCTTTCAATGGTGGAACCTATAATTACTGACAGTATGGTAGGGTATGCTACTGAATCACCATACCACGTCAAGATGCTGGTGTTCAACTGAATACATCTGGCTTTAGATAGCCAGCTTCCAATGGCAGGATCAAGAATCATTGACAATATGGCAGGGTATGCCATTGAACCTTCATGACATATCAAAATGACAACTTATGACCAATCAAGTCCAAGTAGCTTCCAATGGTGGGATCTATCTTCACTGCCAGTGTGTTGTTGAATTGCCAGGCCATATCAAGTTGCTGATCTTTGGCCAAAGACATCTGGATAGCTTCCAAAGGCAAAATCTATAATGGCCGACAATATGGTAGGATATGGTATTGAAACATTGCGCCCCATCAAGATGATGACTTTCAAGCAATCACATCTAGGCGGCTTCCTATGACAGGCTCTATCACTGATGTTAACTGAAGATGTTGTATCACATAGATGGAATATTTATTGATTGCATTACGATTCACATACCCTTATAGACATATATGGCTACAATACAATAATGAATTACGTAGTGTCAGTACTCGTATTTGCTCGTTCTTGCAATGCAGCTCATTTTGCGCGAATTTTTGACAACGCGCTGTTCTTGCTGATACTGTGCTGTGAAGAGGATGAGTTGGGAAAAATTCAACTGTGTAAGTTGTCAATTGAGAGATTCGTGAGGTTGAAGATACATATTATGAACTGTGTCCACCATGTCATCAACTCAGCTACTTCCTCACTTTCATCAGGATCCTCCAGCAGGTCGAGAATACTGTGATAGAAAATTTCGGAATTGGTAACCATGTCTGTGCACAAGAATACAGATGACGAACTTAATGAAAACCAAATCTAGAGAAAGAAATATCAGTGGAGGCGGGTATACAATATGAAATTTTCTGCATGCCTGTGTGGCAATATAGGCTAAAGATCCTTTCGTTACAGACTTCATGCCATGAAGGTAGGCATTGCTGGAATGTGTAGCTTTGGGCTCCCTATCCACGGAGCTCAGAGACGTAAAAACATGTTTGAACCCCTACCAAGAAATAATATGTTGAGTCAGATCTTTATCGCCAACACTGCACTTACAAATACCAGTATCTCGCTTTTCAGCAAGCCCTTCCATGGATCCTCAGGATCATAATCGCACCCAGCATACAAGAACATGGGCCACTGGTCTCCACGAACTGTGGTTTCACCGCTTTTGAGGCTCTGCTTGGTTCTGGATAGCGTTACAAGGATTGGGTGATTAGATGACAAGACTTACTCTGCATTTGACCAGTCAAGCCCAGCGGGACAGAGCAATGCACTGGTAACCTCGTGATTGAATCCATGATCAGACTTGATGTTTTGGGAGAGGGGTGGGATGACAGCCTGTCCTTTGGGCACAAGCCATTCGAGGACAGCAGATTTGAGGGTCTTTGTGTCATCTCCTCGCGCACCAGAAGCACCTTTACCTAGCTGCAAAGCGCTGAGTATGACAACCTTCCGGTATGGAAAACTGACCAATTCTCCCGCATGGATAATGTCTTCCTCCTCGCCATTTGTCAGACGGTCTAGAAGTCCAGGATATGAATCTACTAGCTCAATAAACACCTTGTGTTCCCATTGTACGCTACCATAGTCATTTAAGCGCTGGTGGTAGGTCATTGTCATGATGGTACTCACTCTGCTGGATAATCCTCAATGGGAGAGTCCATCAACTCTTCGAGTCGGAGTATTCCTGTAGTCAGAAGTGCAGGATAATTGCAGAGTGCAAATACTGTCCGGCCAATATGGCGGCCATGAAGAACAAGCAGATTAGATGAAGTCCTGATGAGGACAAGTCAGGAAGGCTGTAGTTCACTTGAAAGGGCACTTGCGCCTTTTTATGCAGTCCCAAATGAAGGGCTGAACCACTACGCTATCGCGAAGGATTGCTGGGAGAGGGATGGTTCTCGTCACTACTCATACTAAGTTGAATAAGCGATGTACCATTAGTAGATGTGGGGCTTTATATGTGCACATGGAGATGAAAAAACCTCGCCATCTGAGTGCCATAGATGTCATAATGATAAAACTGCACCTTCTGAGCGCCATAGATATTGTAAGGATAAAACTGGGCCTTCCCAGCGTCATAGGTGCCATAAAGTAAAGCAAAACTCGTCATCCTATGTTTACCTGACATGCGTAGTCATTGTCACATGTAGATATGTAAATGATGTGCTTACAATTATGAGGTATTATCCCCTGCGGGACAGCTCAATGAGCGCATCTTTGAATGATAACCTTCAACTGGGGGAGCACTTATTAGTAATTAATAGTATATGCAGTACTAAGCATACTGCTAATATACACTACATGATAATCGTAGTAGGGAGTTTTTTTGTTAAGTGACTATTGTATAGGTATTAATTTCTAGTTGGTTAAGTGTTGAGAGTTGGGCAAGTTCAAAGTCATTTCTCCAGGTTCTAGTTAAGTGTAAAATTGATGGCCCATAAGTTAACCAAATGCTTGATTTTCAAAAAAAAATCTGTACAAGTCCAACAACACAATTTATATAGCTAGACTATCATACTAATAGTAAAGTGAAGTACGATGAAAGTTGGGAAGAGGATCGTTGTGTGAAAAGAACGTGCTGATATAGTGAACAACTACATTCAAACTCAGCCGGCAATTCCCCAGTGCCACGAAAATAAATAAAAACCATATTAATTTCTGTACTTGTTCTCAGAGTACAAGTCCAACAACACAATTTATATAGCTAGACTATCATACTAATACTAGAGTGAAGTATGATGAAAGTTGGGAAGAGGATCGTTGTGTGAAAAGAGTGTGCTAATATAGTGAACAACTACATTCAAACTCAGCTGGCAATTCCCCAGCGCCACAATTTCGATTACCGACAGTGCCCGACAGGTAATCGAAATCATGGTGCTGGGGAATTGCCAGCTGAGTCTGAATGTGTATACTCATTCAGTATATCAAGGTGTCCTTCGCATGATCGCCTTTTTTTCTCTCCCAAGTCTGGGCATGAGTCTATATTTAAATGTGAACATGTAGAGTAGTACATGTGATTCGTGATAGTATGTGTTTAGCTCTGGCTGGCTGCACATTTCTAGTCATGCAGTGGGGCCTTTACTGTCACCACCCAAAGTGTTACAAACGGTACGTGTTCACAACTAGAACTTGGATAGGGGCTCTTGCTAAGCCTTGTAAGGACTCTAAGTCCTTCAGGCCCCAACTACGCTTCAAAAGTAAGACGCTCAAACCACACATTTGGAGTCGTCCGTGTGAGTCACCAATGTGAAGAGTGTTACTCATCGCATCCGAGTCACGCAGATACAACCTCCTTTCAATTTCACATTCAGTACCTTCCTTACTTTTGATCACACCATCTGTTCATTTCTCAGAGTATTTTCACCTTGCCTCAGAGTATTTTCACGCTGCATCCGGCTCAACGAGTATTCAGAACATATATATACCGCCCATGTACACTCATACCTTAGCAGAATCTTATACGCTGAATTCCTGCTCCAAACTAGACAAAGCTCCCCTCAGAAACTGCCACTATCTGAACGCTATGCATTTCCATTGACTCTACACTTGCCGTATATGCTTGCTGACATTCCCATTTGGATCCAGTCCCCTTCTTACTCAGTGCGAGCCTTACAGCTTGCTGAGACCAGCGGGTGTTTCAATAGCAAGAGTTCACAGCAATAGCTTCATTGTTTAGACGAAGGTATTATCGACGATTAGGACGGTGTGTCTCTAATTGTGTTCCTTGACTAGCAAGACTATTGAGTGGTGAGCTCAACAGAGATTAAGATGAGAAAGCAAAGCTTGCTTAAGGCTTCTAGCAGATAGGCAGGTAGAACCAAGTAGATTCAAGTTAGAGAATACAAGCGATACCCTACTGGTATATATAGGTAGGAAGTGGTTGAGGGCAGGACTGCTGAATTAGTGGTAAGGGCAAAGGGGAACAAGTCAGAGTGAGTCATGTAAGAGATAACACCGGTTGGATGGTAAGGGCAGAGGGGGAGGTGAGTCAGAGATAAGTACCGGTCAGGCGGTAAGGGCATAGGGTTGTGAGTCATAAGAACGAGACAATGGTAACAGTAAAACATGCACAGCGTTCTAGAGTGAGCTGTGCGTTCGAAGTGAAATGACATAGTAAGTACAAAGTAAGACAAGGAGAAGGGAAAATGAATAGGGGCCTAACACGACCTGATGTTCTTGTAACATTACCCCCGTTTCTAGGACCTGAAATCAGTGAGTTCAGTTATCCTGGTTGTCATAGTAGCAAGGGTCAATGTCAACATCAGCAAGCCAGTCTTCAGCTTCAAGAGCATTGAGTTCATGCTGCTGGTCTTCAAGGGCTGCAGTGTGGTCATAGGCAGCCTCCAACTTGCATAATTGTGCAAAGAAGTTCGGGTCAGAGAGACCATGACAGAGGAGTTTCTTGCCATTGAGGTTGTGACAAGTGGTGGTGTAATGACCAGGGGCAAACTGTCCACAGATGTGGAAGAAGTAGCAGTTGTAGTGGCACATCTTGTGTCCTAGTTTGTGGCAGGTATTGCACACAAAGTTAGAACAAAGTTCTTGGGTGTCTTGCAAGGCTTCAAATTGAGTGAAGCGGATGGATTTGGCAATGTCAACTTGGAGAGATTGGGTGGCGTCATCCCAAGACTTTCACTTATGATGAACTTTAGACAATGGAAGGCCGAAGGATAAGAGACTGGTTGCGCTGTAGAGACTTGAGTCTCTGCAGGTGCATATAGCCCATATTACGAATCTCGACAACTGGCCTTCACTGCACAACTTACACCATCATCCATATGCGACTTCTATCATGTCTCTGGTCATTCTACATACAACGCGCAGCTTTCCCGCAAAATGTGCCATAAGCGCGCTACTTTCCCGCACAATGCGCGCTTTCTCATGCTTAAGTGCATTGTGTCGCGCATCATCCAGGAGCATCCATCCATCGTCCAACCAGTTCCTAGGTGCGTTCCTTTTCATTATCAGACCATATATAGCATATTACACTTAGTATTTCATTATGGACCCTTCCTTTACCTCACTTACATACTTAGAGCACTCCCTATTCAGCTCCGAGCCCTGGGAGAGCACTCAGCTAGAACTTACATACTTTCATGTTCATTTTACAACTTAGCTTCTGGCAGTCACCATCTATCACCAGTTAGTTCCATGCAATGCATGTATCCGTCGTTGTCTTGAGGCCCTAGCATCAGTCTATAGCTAGTGGCAATATCAGTATCAGTCTTCAGTCACCTTTCCAGTCATATCACTATCAGTCGTCTCGCATCAGTCTCAGTTCACACCTTTTTCACTTGTGCACTGCTTGCACTACCTTCCTGTGCTTAGCGCATTTTTGTGTTTCACTTTCCCGCGCACGCCTTCAGCACGTTTCTTGCACTTTTACTGCCATTCACCAGGGTTGATCAGCATCACTTCATGGATCCTTGCTTTCTTTGCTTTCCTTAAGGGTTGAACATATCACATGGCATATCAAGACCCAACATATAGAGAGTGTTTGCTTGTCATCTGACTTGCAGTCACTTTTGTTGTGTTACCCACAGTGCAAATGCAGTGTTTGCCTTTAGAAGGGCGAGTACGTGTGAGGGGAATCTGAGGTGACAAGGGGAGCTGAGGTGGGGGAACAGGTACGGGTGTAGCACTGGGTGTATTGAGATCGATTCTATCAATCAATGAGGTGGGTGTGTAGTCTGGGTTGGCGACATAGAGGTCATCGCTTGGGGAACATCCTCTCACAAGTGTGAGCTCGGATTGTGATGTGATGAGGGTGTCATCGGGCTCGGAAAGGGGAGGAGATGGGGGTGCTACAGATAATGCGAGTGCAAGCAGGTGGTCAGAATTGATTTGTTCTACTACACTTTCGATTTCGGCCTCAGATAAGGCCAGATCAGTGGGTATGAATGGGGTGGAGCTGCGCTCAACAACCTCCAAGTCGTCAGGGGGGGTGTTCCATTCACGTTCGGCTTCCATTCTGTTACAGACATCACCGAAGCTTCTTGCTTCAAGGAGGAGCATGGCTGATCAGTTGATCATCTTGTGTGTGTAGCTAGTGTTTTAAAGTCCAGTTGCCGGACTGAAAAAAGACTGGCAACTGGACCAAAACTGGACTTTAAAAGACTGGACTTCAGTTGCGGTGTGGGTAACACAACAAAAGTGACTGCAAGTCAGATGACAAGCAAACACTCTCTATATGTTGGGTCTTGATATGCCATGTGATATGTTCAACCCTTAAGGAAAGCAAAGAAAGCAAGGATCCATGAAGTGATGCTGATCAACCCTGGTGAATGGCAGTAAAAGTGCAAGAAACGTGCTGAAGGCGTGCGCGGGAAAGTGAAACATGAAAATGCGCTAAGCACAGGAAGGTAGTGCAAGCAGTGCACAAGTGAAAAAGGTGTGAACTGAGACTGATGCGAGACGACTGATAGTGATATGACTGAAAAGGTGACTGAAGACTGATACTGATATTGCCACTAGCTATAGACTGATGCTAGGGCCTCAAGACAACGACGGATACATGCATTGCATGGAACTAACTGGTGATAGATGGTGACTGCCAGAAGCTAAGTTGTAAAACGAACATGAAAGTATGTAAGTTCTAGCTGAGTGCTCTCCCAGGGCTCGGAGCTGAATAGGGAGCGCTCTAAGTATGTAAGTGAGGTAAAGGAAGGGTCCATAATGAAATACTAAGTGTAATATGCTATATATGGTCTGATAATGAAAAGGGACGCACCTAGGAACTGGTTGGACGATGGATGGATGCTCCTGGATGATGCGCGACACAATGCACTTAAGCATGAGAAAGCGCGCATTGTGCGGGAAAGTAGCGCGCTTATGGCACATTTTGCGGGAAAGCTGCGCGTTGTATGTAGAATGACCAGAGACATGATAGAAGTCGCATATGGATGATGGTGTAAGTTGTGCAGTGAAGGCCAGTTGTCGAGATTCGTAATATGGGCTATATGCACCTGCAGAGACTCAAGTCTCTACACCAACATCTCTTATTCTCCAGCAACGGAAATGACACTGAATCTCTGAGGAACCTCAAACTCCTCAAGGTAAAGTACGTGCCCAATTCACCAGAAGATTGTTCCATGGGTACCTCTGCATCAAGGACCAACGGTTCCTTGTCAAGCTCGCCCGTTTGACAGTTGCTTATGCGACCGAAAGTAAGTAACAGTCATGGCTGGTAATATTTGCGAACTAAACAGCAATTGTAGGCTACAAATTCTACCTCCAAGATTGGGGAGGAGGAGATGGAGAGTGGAGATCGACACTCATGCATTCGAAATCGCATAAGCGACCCAAAGTAAGTGAATGTCATGGTGATATTTCTGTGAACTAAACAAATTCAGACTAAGAATTCATTTATCCTCGATATGGCCAAGGTTGGGGATGATGATGAGGAGGAGGAGGAGGAGGAGGAGGGGGAGGAGGGGGAGGAGGGCTATGGGGATAGCACATCTGTGGGGTCTGCGAAGGTTATGCGCTTGGCAAGACCGTTGGCAACACAGAAGTTAGCTGCAACCTTTGACGATATGGCCACTCAGTTTGAGCAGAATCAGCACTGCTCATCACAAGGCTGCGAGAATGCCACTCACGGAGTTCCCGAAGCCAGGATGTATCTGGTTCATGTTCAAAGTAGGTTTACTTCTCAATCACGCAGTATATTGCTAATTTTATCGTAGGAACTTCCACTGAATATGTCGCCTCACACCTTCGAAAGAAAGGATTTCCCATGACCATATCAGCTTGGCCAGCTGGCCAGCTGTACATGGTGGTGGACAGTCCAAAAACAGTCGCAAAATCCTTGTCCCTCTCACTTTACCTGGCTGTAAAACAGTACACTCTCATCACAGAGGAAGAACATGGAGCTGTAGAGCGTTCACAGTCCGAATTTCCTAACCCAGCGTGGGTGAGGGTTAAGAATGGCCCATACAGGGGCAATACAGTGCTGGTCTTCGAACAGTTACCAAATGATATTGTTGCGGTCTTAATTGTTTCGCAAGACATGCCCTATGCCATGCCTGGCAGAACTCAGGCGTTGGTTGAGCGATCTCGCCTCCCAAAAAACAAGACTGTGTCCGATGTCCTTCATGGCGATCAAGTGGTAGGGTGGAAGTTTCTAGAACTTGTCGCATCTCCTCATATCAACGACATTTCGTTGCACCTGGAGTCTGGATGGGACAAAATCTTCATGAAAGAAACTGTGATAGCATTTTCGATGCAGTTCCTGTGTGCAGGCGATTCAGTCAGGGTTGTCACAGGCTCTCTTCGTGGAGAGCTCAGGAAGATTGTTTCTACTGACCATACTGTTGGTTCAGTATGCTTGGAATCTGCCTTCGATGGGCATATAACGGAGGTAGAAGTTCCTCTGCGGGACATAGAACACGTCTTTCGAGTCGGTGATACTGTAAGAATTGTGGCCAGCTTGTATTTTGGCCTGGAAGGGCACATCATCCAGATGTGTGAAGATATATGTCATGTTTGTCAATATGGTACCAATGAAGAGGTAAATCTCTATTTTTTATTTTGAACTATCTAATACTTGAGTTGTGCATAGATTGAAGTGTCAAAGTACTACTTAGATGGGCGTCCATTGACTCACACACTTACCTCATGGTTGCCAATGCAGCAATATTTCGAGCCCTACGAGTCTGACTCAATCCAAATTGGGGATTATATAGAAGTTCAGGGGGAAAGCACAAGGGGAGATGTGGCATCTTGGACTGGTGTGCTAAGGGGGACACTGATATCTGGTTCAAGGATATTTTCACTTTGAACAATGTAGAATTGTCGAGCATATCAGTTCCTGCTGCAATGGTTCAGCGGACAGATATTACCAAGACAATCCAATATATGAAGGAAAGGGGTTATGACATCAGACCTGGAGATGTTGTGACAGTCATCCGTGGGCCAGAGTATGAGGCAAAAGGGGTCGTACAACATGTAGATTTTCCAAATGCTCACTTGACCCTGCTGTGTGAGTGTGATCATTCGCTGGTAAATACCATTCATTCATCTCGACTCAAACTTCATCTCTGACTTGCTATAGATCAACATTCCAATCGGGTTTGTCATGAAAGTACGCAACACCGACTTGGATCATTTTAAGAAAGAAATAGGCAAAGAAGTGTTTATTATTTCGGGCGACCAGAAAGGCTCCCGAGGAACACTTCATAGTGTTGGCCTCGAGACTTGCATCGTTGCTGTGTATGGGCAGAAGCGCATTGAACTCAAACTCTATGAAGTTGCCACCAGGTGAGTAGCAAATATTTTCATTGTGATTCAAAGGTTCATGGCTTTCAGGTATGGAGTGAGGTTAAATGGGGCAATGCTTGAAGGCCTGGATATGGCTTCATTCTGTGAAATGCGGAAAAGATCATTCTTGGCGCCGCCACCTCATAGCATCACCCCACCTGTTGAAACATTACCCTCCAGCTCTTCGGCTTCCATGACAGGTCCCATTCCCTCCTCATCTAACATGTGGTCCTCCTGGTCTGCACACCCAGGGGGTGTTGATGCAGTGCAAGACCCATTGTCAAGCGTCCAACCCAGCTCATCAACATTCCAGCTGTGGATTGTCGATAAAAATGACACTCAGGATAGCAACGATGCTACAGCAGAGAAACTCCGTGACAGTGGTAAGTCCTCATTTGAGTTGCTTTAATCTCTACTTATTTTGTCACAGGTCCATTGCCTTGGTTGAGGGAGTTCTCTTTGTTGTTCAGGAAATATCACGCGATGTTGAAGGTGTCACTGAGCTTTGATGGATCATTATCCAAGCAATTTGTATCAACCGCTTGTCCTGACCCTTTCTGCGGCAATAATGGACCCATTCTGCACATCAAACGGTGCTGGTGCTGCAATGAAGCACTATCATATTCCCACCAGATACCTAAGTCCTGCCCCTCCACAGAAGAAAAACCAAGAATGCCTTATTCTAGATGGCCCTCATTGTGGACTTATCTGAACTTTAGTGTCGTGTAGCGCCAAGCATGCTAATGTCAAGATCAATATTACTCCTATGGCTGCTATTACTCTACGGTTTGACCAGATATGTCTGGTGGAACCAATATGATCATAGGCTGTACAGTATTATAAAATTTTGGGACATGTCTATGTTGTACCTTTACCATTACCAATACTCAGGCTCTTAGTACAGATAATGTGAGGACTCGAGCTTGAGTACTTAATATTAATGTCATTAGCAAATTTTCCTTGACGTCCCTTGGGGATCTTGCAACTGCAGAGTGTGAACTCATTATGGTGGATTGTGTGTACTGGCTTTTATTGTATACTGAGAATGTTCCTTCAATAGGCCTGTTTGCGCAATCGTCCTTATCTCAGGGATGGATGGTTGAGACATGAATGTACAGTCTGGAGCTGCCTGCCCCCTATGTAGGAGGTGCCAGTCAGTTGTACAGACATGTTGGATAAAGGGGCAAGGTAAGGCAATTCATTGCACCTTCGTCAATCTACAGATTCTCACATGTTTTCTGGACAGGCAGGGTTCTGTGCAAATCCTATGTGACTTCCCCTTGTGCGCGATATTCTGGATAAACAGAATGATTTGTGATTGCATATGGTGCTACAAACTCGGAAAACACATCCAATCTAAGCAGGTAATGGTCCAGATTCTGCAAGTATCCTGCCACGGACACTGAACATGGTTGTTAACAGTGTCGAAGGTCTGCACAGCAATGGCCGGGTGAGTAATGATTCAATATACGCGACCTAATAACACATGATCAAAATTTCTTAGTTCAGACCTGCTAGGGTGCAGAAGAAGCTGATCCTTCTGCCAGTGAGTTCTTGCCCCCCACCAACATTGACGTACAAACTGATAAGCCACGACTCGCAGAGATCCTTGCAGAACACCTCAGGAACACGGATGACATCGATATCGATCCAACTGTCGTTAAATTGAAGCTTGACCACAACTATGAGTACTCTATCTAGTTATCTTACGTGGAAGTATACAATGAAAAGGTTTATGATCTTGTTGAAGTGGCAGGACATGTCATGGTCATAGATCCCACCCTCTGACACCAGCGCACAACTCACCCATCTGCTTCTGCTGACGTGTAAGCTCTCACTGCTCAACCTTCACTTGCCTCTGACTCAATGGAGTTCACTACATGCTCAACAATGCCCTCAAGAAAGGCAAGAAGCCGCCGGTGATTGCTGACAGAATACAGGTCGTAGAACTCGAGATGGGGATACAGGTGAGTCCTGCACAGTTCAAACTTCATCCCACCTATCTCCTCATATGCCACCCTGCACCCACCAGAACTTGAAATTCAGGACATGGTGACTTGACAATGGACCACTTTTGCAGCATACTTCATTTCACTTATGCAGGAGACGCACATATCGTATTCAAGACCAAAATGCAGGTGTTTAGTGCTGTCACTTATCTCCCCTTCATTCTGCCATCTTAACAATTTCTTCATCAGGCGAATCCCTTGAATCACAAGCAGCCCAATATACATATGATGACAGGCTCTTGTGGCATGCTGGCCGCCAAAGACCCTCTTGTAGTTCCAATGCTCCTCCACCTCTCCCACTTCAAACCCGACTCCTATGTCGTCCTAGTCATCTCAAAGCAAAAAGGCATCACACTTGTATTCAAGACAGACCTTTCCCAAGGTACATTTCGTTTCAACTCGTTAGTCGGAACTGTCAGTTTACCAGAATTTTCCACCTTGATTCAATTCAATTCACCTCTGTGGCAACACTACGATGGCAGTATCCTGCAGCTGGCTCCACTTGACCACTATGATATCCACTGATGGCGCAGAGGCACTCTGGACGTTTTCTCAAGCATTCACATCCTCTTTCCTTGTTCTGGTAAAACCCTTCACCTTTACACCGGTCCTACTAGTACCGACTCTACTGTAGTCCGTAGAACTAACTGTCTCAAAGTTGCAGATGCAGATTATGTGCACTCCAATGCCGGAGAAATACAGGCTCTTAACAAGTGTTTGACTGAAGCCACCGGGAGGCTTCCAAGCTGCAATCAAAGACAAAATGAACTGGCCTGGATGCATGCCCTGTGTCTGATTTTGATGTCTGCAATTCAGAGCATGGGTGACCCGCATTTCACAGCTTTCATAGATGGGATTGGTGAAGACTGCTCCGGAAATCAACAGAATCTCGCACTCATAACAGCGACCACAAATTGAACTTCAACAATACTATTAACTTCCTCTTCCCACCGCATGTGCTCGAAGACGCCAATATGTGTCTTCAGCGTGCATTCCTCTCCCCTCTCAATATCTATGTTGACAAATTCAATGACAAAATTCTAGAGAATTTGCCTGGTGAGTTTCGTAAGTATCCCAGACAAACATCAAGCACACATTTTACTGACAAGACATAGAATCTTATTTCAGCTCAGACAGCCTGAAAGAAGCTGACCACACACCATTTAATGCACCAGAACACACCCCAGACTATCCCGCAATGTTGACCCATCCTGGTGTACCTCATTGCTTGGATCTAAAAGAAAACTGCATTTGTGCCATTCAGCAGAACCTCTCAGTAGAAAAGGGATTGGTCAGAAACACGTGCGTGCATGTGATTGTACTGCATCATTGGTTCATTGAAGTTCAACTACTCAATACAATGGAAAGCCACTGCATTCCCTGTATCGACTTCTCATTCCATCAAAACTGTTCATCCTGGACAGTAAATCAAAGACAATTTCATTAAGGTTTGACGTTAGCGCAAACCATGCTCGACCTCTGGACTAACCTGAATTCCTTCGCTCATGGTCGATTGTGCACGACGTAACCGGTCGGGAACGGCATATCTTACTACCTCTTCCACAAATATGGAAATGGATTCATCATGTCGATCTCCCAAGGCAAACTGTCCACTGTAAGGGAAACTCAGCAGACGTCCTCAAGATCTACTAGTTTGGAACAGTGTATCTTCTTAGCAATGTTGGGAGTGCATGTGTCACCCTCAATCCCACAGGGCAACGTCGACCCTTCATGTTGTTGAGGTAGCGACCACGCAAGCTAAAATGGTGCGTTTTGTTTTCAATGGCATATCTCAGGAAATTCCCAGATGACTGTAGCTTCACATCCATGTCGGACAACAATGGCTCAGTCTTTGGTGGTGCCAGGGAAATCCCCACTCGCAGTTGGCGTCGACTCAGGAAGGATCGGCTCAGTCATCTAGTGACGTCAGGCATAATTACCAAGGAGCCATAGTCTCACCTTTTTGCCATGAAGTCACAGCTCGGAACGACACAGCAGTCATCTAGGAAAGCTGGACGACCAGGATGTACACAAGGCCACATCGATAGAGGATTGGGAGAGCATTGGTTCAGGGGTTGTCTATATGGAGCGGGATACCAAGAGCATCAAAGCGCATGGATGCTGGAATACTTTCTAGAATTGGTTGTACTATAAAGGCAAGTTTCTTCATATCTGGAGTGGAAGTAGTCAATCCATGCATTGCATCGGCATTCTGATATTGCTCGTCTCCTGCTTGACTACATTCTACTATGTACCATATATAGAACGATGTTAATGTGTAAACCTGTTCTCCTGTGGCTCTTGCTATGCGAACGTAGAATGGGTCTTGGAGAAAGTCAGAGTTTGCCACATCAGGGAACAGCAAGGGTACGCACCAGCCAGCTTCAGACGACCATCATCATCCATATTGTCTACCTCGACAGATTTGCCATTCATAGTGTAGATTCTCATAGATGGTCGGTCCACAAGATAAGAAATGTTGTGACCCAGAACTTCAGAGATTGCCTGGCTTGATAGCTTTGGGGCCATATAAGATCTCACAAAGCAAAACAATCGCGACAGTACTGATGCTACAATCAGGATGAAGTAAGTGCAGGACAAAAATGCGAAGAGATACTGTCTATTTGCAGAGACAATGCTAATATAGTATTTCCTGAGTTGCTACTGTAAACACAATACAAGGACTCACCTTTGGTCGGCTTTTGTACACTACACTGAGTTCAGAGCAATGTCAATTGAGTCACATATGTGAATAGATACTATATGATGGTTACAGTAGCAAGATGGTCGGGAAATATAATATTAGCACAGTCTTGTCTTTCATTTGCTTCTGCAAATAGACACAATGTGTCTCTTCACATTCTCACTCTCGATAGTGCTGTGTACAATTGACTGTGAGCAAATGGATCCGTTCGCAAGTAGAGCACCATTTTTCCTAGCATCAGTCCTTGAAAACCATTAGTAAAAGTAGTTGCATATGCGAGTTGTAGAGATCGATTAAATGTACTAGTACTAGTAGTAGTTGCATACATAGATTATCCAAAAAAAATATGAAATATGTACATTGAAACTATGAAATACTCGAGCTCGCTGTGGACCACAGTGAGCTTGAAGGTCTCAGCAATGTGTGGCACTGACTTGGAAAATGCCATGTGATTATTCTATTGTCGACTTACATAATTGTGGCGACATACATATGTGTGGACTATGTCTGGCTATTTCGGGAAGTGCCAGCGGAGTCTGATTCTCAATAGTCAGTCAGTATATAAACCCTTCTGGCTCGTCCTGACACTTCTTTCTCACTTTGTATCTTCCCACCTGAACATAGCTGTAGCCTTACTAGCAATATTACTATTACTGTAGTTGTAGCCTTACTATACACTTAACGCTAGGGACTTGTATAGTTTTTCATTGAAGCTCAAATTTTCTCACAAGTCCAAAGATGTAGTGCATCTACGAACTTCAAATCACAGCCTCAGTACACCGTGCATGATGTGTTCATACACGTCATATGCCGCAACACAGGTCACATCTAAGACTTCAGCTGATGTCATCTGAATGAGCTGGCACTTGACTTAGTGCTGTAAGTGTCGTAATACTACCAGAAAACTACCGGCAATACTCACATCGCAAATTAGTTTACAAATCTGCCTTACAGGTAATGAGTGGGAGGTGCATCAGAATCGGTGAGAATGCCCTTATGCCCAGCGTGATCAACATCTCTGACATCGTATTGACATAGATTAATCAAGCTTGGATGGCTTATTGGGGTCGGTATAATAATCTCAGCATATCTTAAGTCATTAGCTAATTTTGTGCGATGTGAGATATGCGAGGGCACAAGTTCGAGATAAAGTCCTTCATATTTCAATGTGACTATCATAGTCTTATGACGGTGCGTTTTTTACTATAACTTCAAATTATTCAAGTTCATAACTAATGTTAATATGATCAGTCATACAACAAAAGCGTGTAGGACAGTCGATCTTTGCAGGAGATATTAGCCTGTGCATTTGTGTCCAACTTTGAACACCTACCTCTATGAGGATAGTACATCGCAGGTACGCAGGCTCGACCAAAGAACTTCTCAATATTTACTAAATGAAAGATCAGCCCTTCAAACTTTCAATAAAGGGAAATGGACAGACACATATATCCACAACTGCTGCTCACACATTCGGCAATGTATTGCCCTTCACACACACCCCTTGTTCACCAAAATATCAACACTTCGACATATCTTCCTCCCCTGGCGCAAAGGCAACATGGGTAGCAGAATACATGCACATCATGATAAGCCTTGAATTTCGAGGGGTGAATCTTGCACCCTTGTTGGGTGGTCGGCCTGTAGTTGAAATGTGTGAGTGAGCGAAGTTATTCTTTCTGCAAGAACAACTAACCATTGAAATGTTGACAGTTCTCCCGTTTGGCCATGGTAATGAAGTATACCATGGCATGCAGTTAAAATTGTGACAAGCATTTTCACAACCTTACGGTTGGTCACAAATTCCGTTCCTTCAAGGCTCGAGCATGCAAGAGAAGATGGGAAGGACATTTTGGAGCACACAGGGTGTCCTGTGTGCATCCGAGAAGTGTAAATATCCCCTCCTTGTGTTTGCATCAGCTGAGCGCCATCGCGTTCCTGGCTATATATGGCAGCAATGGGATCTTTGCAACCCTCACTGGCTACCACTGTGCCATAGCCCGATCTACTTTCAGGAGTGCATCAACCAGGCTGCATAATGCTGCAGTGCCATCGTGTTCCTGGTCATATATGGCATCTATGTAATCATCACAATCTTTGGCAGCTATCACTGCGCCATAGCACCAGGGATGCTTTATTTAACTAACCAAACTCTTGTTGCTGCAGAGTAAGTGATTTCACACTCCAGCATGTCAGCGTCTGCTTATACTCGTGTGTGTAAGCACTCTTTCACTGCCCAAAACTACTACAGCCAACACCAAAACTCGTGTACTCACACAAAAAAGTGTCTGTCGTCAGTGATATTGTCCTTCAAGGACTTTGTGAGTCCCAGGAAGAAGCTGCGGATCTACAAGGATGGGACTGTCCCTGCTGCTGAAGCCAATGCTTTGCCAGACATACTTCATCTCAAAGTGTTGACGTCCCTGGCCGGCCCATCACTCCCTCCCACAGAGTCGCTCCCTCCCACAGAGCCGCCAAGTCATGACGACTTCGAAGATGGGAACATTGACAAGAGAGAGGACATGAGTTTAGCCCAGCACAGACTGAGACACCAGAACTGGCAGCTACCTAAGAGATTTCAGGATATACTTCCCCAGCCTCCACCTGCTGTTCCTGCCGAACTCACTCATCGACTTCCAGAATCTGTGGGTCATCTCAGCGTGCCAGCCCGCCCAGCCTTACCCATGCATACGGTGTTTTGCACTCCCCCGAACATATTCAGGCTAGTTCGCCAATATTTCTCCTCAAAACCACCCTCCCACAATCCAGAACAGTACATTGTCTTAATAACCGAGGGTCTTATATAAATACGTGTAAGAATGTAATGACACCACAATTACACTGGATAAGACTTCTTGCCAGTCCTCGATTAACACGGTCTACGACTTTTCTTCTTTCATGGTAGATAACATGTGAGTTCTTGGGAGGCTCGCTAAACCAATCAATTAGATTAACTTCATCAGGAAAAAGGGACTTTGTCATAATAGCCTATGGCAACTTATTGTAGCCATTATGGCCATTATGACAGTTATGACAGTTATGACAGTTATGACAACTACAAAACACTTCATGCAAATATTTAAGAATAGATATACTGATTGAGGGTGTATGTAATCCTCACCATTACAATCCTAACACAAATAAGCAAAAATGCGAAAATCCCATCAAGCCTTATGGTGACTTATTTATAAGTTAATGTGATCATTATGATCATTATGATCCATTATGACTGTTATGACACACCCAAATAAGCAAAAATGCGAAAATCTCATCAAGTCTTTTTTGAAAAGTGTCGATATTTTTCGAGTATTTTGCTTATATCTCACTAGGATCTCATCCTAATGATGTCATGAGACTATGGATGAACTCTCCTTGACAAGGACTACAATTTTGGTTTTCATGAAAAAATTCCCACAGTTCAAATCATAACCCTAATCAACAAAAATGCGAAAATTCTATAAGTCCATGATGTGGTCTTGTTTGGCATTACTTATATAAGCAAAAATGCGGTCAAGCACAAGTCTTTTCCCATTTTTTCCTTTCTCTCTTTTCCCTTCAAGTCAGTCCAAATCTCCAACATCTACTTGAACATTTCTTTGAGGCCAACTTTATGACTCTACTCTTCTCATGTAATCTCCCTGCCCTATCTTCTCTTTAGATCTCCTCCTTTCCTCTTCTCTTCAAATATATTTCGCATTTTTGCCTATTTGATGTAGCTCTCTAGGTGTCTAGTGGTGACTCTTTGTAAGTCTTTCTTTCTATCCTTCTTTCTTCACTGACCTTTTCTTCTCTTCTCCTTCCAGTTTTCGCATTTTTGTCTATTTGGTGAGTCTTCCTTTCTCTCTTCTTCATCCTTTTCTGACCCTCTCTTCTCCCTAGCTCTTCTCTGACCCTCCTGCTTCAATTTTCGCATTTTGGCCTTTTTAGTAAGTCTCTTTATCTCTCTTCTCTCTCTAAGTGTTCTTGTCTCTAGCTCTCATTCCTCCTGTCATTTTCGCATTTTTACCTCACTTGCTCTCATTCCTCCTCCCCTCATTTACCTCTCTTGTTCTCATTCCTCCTTCCTTCATTTTCGCATTTTTACCTCTCTAGCTCTCATTCCCCCTGTCATTTTCGCATTTTTTCCTCTCTTGCTCTCATTCCTCCTCCCCTCATTTTTGCTTTTTTGCCTTTCTTGTTCTCATTCCTCCTTCCTTCATTTTCGCTTTTTTTCCTCTCTTGCTCTCATTCCTCCTCCCCTCATTTTCGCTTTTTTGCCTCTCTTGTTCTCATTCTTCCTTCCTTCATTTTCGCTTTTTTGCCTTCCTCTGACTTTCATTTCTCTTGTGATTTTCGCATTTTTGTCTCCCTCTCTTACATATGTAGTTAGTAGTGTATAGTTGTTGTATGAGATACTTGAAATATAACTTGATTTTCGCATTTTTGATGTTTTGAGATCTACAATGACTTATAATTGCTAGAATGGCTAGAATGGCAAGGTTTTGAAAAAAAATTGACCCATCCATAATAGCTATAATGATCCAAAATGAAGTGAAATGGAAAAAGTCAGGTCTATAATTGCTGTTAAGATTGGCACCTTGCCATTCTAGCCATAACTGTCATTCTAGCATATATAGCTATAATGGACTACTTTGGATCATAATACGGTACTTTCTTCCATAGTTGCTAAGTACACTTTTCCTGATGTTAGCCGGAGCTTTACTATCTCTGATTGAAACTATAAACTTTGTCTAGGAAATACCGTCTAGACACTTGAACTGGTTTCCTGGATATACGATAAACTGTTGAGAAGCTGGTCTCAAATGTGACTACAATGACCAAAGCTCGTGTTGGTCAATATACAAATACCTGGTGAGAACACTGGTCTCACAAATAACAACAATGACAAATAAGAAACAAACGATGACCAAAGCTCGTGTTGGTCAATATACAAATACCTGGTGAGAACACTGGTCTCACAAATAACAACAATGACAAATAAGAAACAAACGATGACCAAAGCTCGTGTTGGCCAATATACAAATACCTGGTGAGAACACTGGTCTCACAAATGACAATGATGACCAAAGCTCGTGTTGGTCAGTAAACAATATGTGGTGAGAACACTGGTCTCACAAAACTGGGTTTCTATCGCGAGAAACTTATGTAATCTCAAGGGAAACACTTTCCCTGCACTTGTCTGGACAGTTCTTACAAAGGAAATGGGCTTTGTAAGCAGCAATTTGTTCAGACTGAAGCTTCTTAGGTGAGAGTTCAATTCGTTCAAGTGGGAGATCTATTTTTTTTTGGGGGAGAATGGGCTCTCCTTATATACATTTTGTGTGGGAATATTATGTAAGTAAAAAGGTGATGTAATGACTTCAGAATGTGAGAAGAATATTCCAAAAACTGGAGCAGAATGTTCTAGCAGGTGCAAAAGAACATTCCAGAATATTCATGGTGGGATAATGACATCATCCTGAGTCACTCTGAGTCATTATGAGTCATTGGAATGTTCTAGCAAATTCCATGGAACATTCTGGAATTGATGACATCATTATGACATCACTATGATATCATATCTTTCAACAGAATACCTGCAGGAGTGTGTGTGAAGTCCTATGACATCATTATGACATCATACCCTGTAGGTACAATTTTGTGAAGCATCTGATTAGTCAGAGCATCCTAATAGAAAAGTAAAGTAAAGAAACACTAAAGAAAACTACTCAGAAATAATGGAACAAATAATAGTACACAATATGTGGGCTTTTTAGATAGGTTTTTGTTAGGCTTTGAACTTTTCTCTATGGGTTTCTCTAGCCAAAATGAATAAGCCAAAGGAAAGGCAATACCTTAACCTTCAAATTGCTTCTCATATCAACTAGGTCATTATGTGATTCCCATCTCACATATGACTTTTCTTCAAAACATGGTAGATTCATGAATCACTGAGGGAAAACTAAAAATATTGGACCAAGGTTTGATACCAAGGTATGGGTTGACTAGTCTGAGGACTAAGCTAACAGACTTTGTCTTTTAGGGGGATACCTAGTAGTCATGTCCATGCATGATTCCCAATTCATGCAGGACAACGTGATGATGGCAGACCTCTCTTTCATACCTGGGACCCCTCAAGTTGATGAAGCACCCAAGGAGCTCCCTCGCAGCAGTCATCTCTATCACCCATATCCCAATCGATCCTCCTTCCAGCTTGGTGACTGGTATTGGAATCAGGGAGTACAAAAGTTGCAAGGTGACTATAAGAAACTATTGGGGATTGTGGGCGATGAATCCTTTAATGCTGCCAATGTGAGTTCCATGAAGTGGAAGAATATCAACACCATTCTTGGTGCGAATGAGTATGATGAGGGAGACAGAGAAGAATGGGAGGATGAAGATGCTGGATGGCATAGAAGCTCAATCTCCATCAAGGTGCCTTTGTCACGCACCACTGAAATCCCAGGCACTCATGTCTATGAAGCGGCCGCTCATCTGTACCATCGCTCTCTTGTCGCCGTGATACGGGAAAAGCTTGCCAATCCCCAAGATGACATGCTATTTCACTACGAGCCATACCAGCTGTGTTGGGTCCCTCCCCATCTGGATGCCGAAGTCACCTTATATGGTGACCTGTACACCTCCCCCACCTTCCATGAGGCCCATACTGCACTGCAAGAATTACCGGGGGAACCTGACTGTGACTTACCCCGAGTCGTAGCTGGCCTTATGTTTTGGTCTGATGCTACTCAGCTTACTTCCTTCAGTAATTCTAAGTTGTGGCCAACATATATGTACTTTGGCAATGAGTCGAAGTATTGGCATTGCAAGCCATCATGCCATTTAAGCAATCACATGGCGTATTTTGAGACAGTATGTCATTTCACAGTGCAGTGTAGAGGCTCATGCCCCTACAGCTGCATATGGCCTGTATCATGGCTTGTGTCACCATGCCATTACCAGCCTCATCCTATCCTCTGCTATGTGACTTCTATCATTGTCTCTAGTCAACCTCTATAGAGCGCCCCGCTTTCCCATGAAGCACACCATAGGCACACTACTTTCCCGCACTAGCCAAAGTGTTCCCACGTGCGCACCTTGCGCGCTTTCTCGCGCTTAAGCGCCCTGCATCGGTCATCATCCAGGAGCATCCATCCACTGTCCATCCAGCCCACAGGTACGAATTAGTTCGCTATTTTTACTATTTTATGTACCTTTCATTATTACCTACACTGTATGGCACCATTTCTCATGGGCCCAGTAGCTATTACATAGCGCTTTACCTCACTCGGGTTCACTTTGTGTTGAGCCGAGGAGGGATTACTTCTCTTACACCATTACCACTACTTCTCTTCAGTTACCTACTACCACCCATCTACTACCACTGAGCACCAGTATAGAGCCGCACTTTAGAGCCACAATCATATTGCCACTTCAGATAGCCATTATCTTGCATTGAGAGCCACTTCCCCAGCGCTTCCCACGCTCCGGCGCTTTCCTGCGCTTAAGTGCTCCCTTAGGCGCTCATTCAGCGTGTCTTGGATCATCTCTCTGCTGCCATCTGCTTCCCCAGGTCGAACAATTCGCATCACACCTCAACCAACACTTAGAGAGAGTATAGCCCTATCTCACACCCTGAGCTTAGAGCTTTATTTCTTTCATTTTGCTCTGCATTGCACCTTAGCAGAGTTGTTGTACCCTCAGCGGGCTTGACTACATGACCTGATATTGTGTTACCAGCTCCCAGACTCATTCAAAGATTTCACGGGATTGTTTGACACACTGTCATAGAGAATTTTTTCACGAGCAGTGGAAAATTTTGCCTGACAATGAGTTCCTCGAGGCATATAAGCATGGCATTGTGATCTGCTGCTGCGATGGCATAAAGCGCAGATTCTACCAGAGGATATTTACTTATTCAGCTGATTATCCTGAAAAGTGAGTGAACGCAGCGCGCGATGAACATCATTAATTTCATCTCATCAGAGTACTTATAGCTATGGTTCGAAATCTAGGATAGGTGACAATGCATGACTCTGGAACGTGACGATGCAAGAAGGCGAGTCATGGTCAGTTCTGCTCATAGATTGATGAGGACAACTATGGTGTTGGCAGCGCTCCTGTTGAACGCATCATTAAAGCACAGTCCTGGGTGCCCACTTTGGTGAGCCACCAATTCTCGTCACTAAAACTGGCTAACTATTCCTCAGAATGCATTTTCAGAGCGCCTCGGTCCTCTGGGGTTAAATATTTTCCATGCACTTGTTAAGACCGTACTCAAGGAGTATCAGATCCGAAGGGCTTGGCCTCAGCTCGTGCGCTGTGCCCCTTACCCGAGTATGTGCCCTTAATTTCAGAATGAAGTCCGGATAGAATCCAATGAAGTCCGAAGGACTTCCAGAGGCTGGCTACTCTGGTTGAGTGCCGGAGGACTTCCGGATGAGTGTGGGAAACTTCCGGAGGAGTACAGGAAACTCCGGAGGAGTTTCATCCGCTGCATTGGGTCCGAAGGTGAGACTTCCCAAGGTAAGTTCCCTAGATAGAAACACATAGAGGATATGCTGCAAAGGACAGAGTCCAAAGCAGGATAGGATAGGAGGAGTGGTCCGAAGGACAGGATGTCCGGAGGTCCGAAGGTCCGAAGGTTACGACGTCCGAAGGTTACGACGTCCGAAGGTTACGACGTCCGAAGGTTACGACGTCCGAAGGTTACGACGTCCGAAGGTCAGGAGGACCGGAGGAGTGGACAGGATTCTAGGACAAGAGAAGGATGGCTACAACGGACAAGGTCCGGAGTAGAAACAGACAGAGGTAGACTACACTTAAGTAGAGACGGAGTTGACAGGAAGTAGACAGAAGTCTCGGAAAGACAGGAAGTGCCGGAAAGGCAAAAGTCCAGCTTAGGGAATCAATCCCTAAGCATGGATGGGGATGGAAGACAAATCCGGAGGACCAGAAAGTCGGCCTAGGGAAGGATTCCCTAGGCCTAAGGAAAGTCAATACTAAGATGGACCGAAGTCCGAGAACAGATGTGAGAGAGAGCAGAATCTAAGATGAGTGCAATCTAAGATGATATTCGAACTGAGGAAACTTTACAGGAGTTGTACAGAGGTTTATATACTGGAAGGGATCCGAGAGGATCAGTAAGCTGAAGACTAATGCTATGTACGAGCATGTGGAAACAGATTGGTAAGTATGAACGGAACATAAGTAAATGAACTCGGAGATGAACAAAGTACAAGGATCCATAAGCAAGACGGAAACACAGATAACCGAAGTCCGGAGTCAAGGGGATTACCATAAGGAGATAGACGCTGATTTAAGGTTTGAGCTTCGGATATGAGTATAGGTCGGATCCGGAGGTCTGGAGATATTGAATGAGGCATCTGGATATCGGATGAGCGGATCCGGAGATCTAGGTGAAGACGGGACTAGGATATGAATCATGGATATAGTCCGGTAGTCTAGGGAAGGTATAGTCCTAGGTGGAATGAGCTCGGATCCGAGTGGACCAAGGGTGGATGAAGCAGGCTAAGCTGCGGAGGTCCGGAGGTCCGGAGGTCCGGAGGTATGGACATATGGATGTACGAAGGTGTACGGATCCAAACCGATAGTGGACTGGAGGTCTAGAGTCATGGATAAGGGTATGGAGGCATGGATAAGGGTCTGGAGGTCCGGATGTGCATCCGGAAGGCGTCCGGAAAGCGTGGGAACATCATCGGACGTAGGTCCGGAATACGGGATATGACAGCACTGGTCATCGACCTATTACACGAGTTTGAGATTGGTGTGTGGAAGTCGCTGTTTATTCACTTGCTGCACATAATTTGCACAGAAGACAAAGGTCTTATCCATGAATTAGATAGAAGGTATTGTGTCTATTGATATCCTTGCCAGATTCAACTGATTTGTTCACCACCAGATACAGGCAGACACCAACATTTGGTCAAGCTACCATTTGCAAGTTTTTGGCCAACACTTCAGAGATGAAACGACTGGCGGCTCACAATTTCAAGGACCTTCTCCAAGTAAGATCTCACCTTTATTGCAATTGGACAGAGCTGATGCAATATGTAGTGTTCTATTCCCATGTTTGACAGACTGCTTCCTGAACCGCACAATACAATGGTGCTCAACTTGCTGTTCACCATGGTGCATTGGCATGGGCTGGCCAAGCTTTGGATGCACTCTGATTTGACGCTTAGCATCATGGATGAAGTGACTTCAGCAGTTGGACGACAGTTCCGCGCATTAAGAGCGACCGTTTGCACAGCTTACGATACCCACGAACTTCACCAGGAGACCAAGGCTCACACTCGATGCCAAGCCAAACAAGCGGCAAAAGCAAAGGGAGCACAGAAGGGCAAAGACACTGCTCACCTTGGTCGACCAGGGGTCTCGGTTGAGTCAGAGATAGCCGTCAAGAAAGTACTGCGCAAAAAGCTGTTCAATTTTCAGACTTACAAATTCCATGCCTTGGGAGACTACGTATTGACTATCAAGTGGTATGGCACATACGATTCGTACAGCACAGAACCAGTCCGTCCCTCACCATACCTGTACTTCCCATGCTAACTTCACCAGGGTGAACTTGAACACCGTTTACCCAAGGCTAGATATCTCCGTACCGATCGCAAGACCTTTGTAAAGCAGTTAACTCAGATCGAACACCAGCAGGTTCGTATTCGTCAGATAGGCGACAGAATCATTCATTGCCCCCACATTGAAATCACGGAATCAGCAAGAAACCTGCATGTTCACCATCACATCAGCATGATGCAAAAGTATCCAGTCCATATATGGTCATACTTGCGCAGCCATGCAGGTGATCAGGCTATCAAGGTCAGTTCAATCATACTTCCACAAGCTACCTCTGAAGTGTGTGCAGAATTTTGTTCCCAAACTCAAGGAACATCTACTGTGTCACATCAACATCTTGAGAAATCTTCCAGAGTTAGAAGGTCACAATGCCAATACTCTCATCATCAAGGACAATCGACTTTATCACCACAACATCGCTAGGTTCAATTACACCATGTATGATGTTCACCGAGCACAAGATGTTGTTAACCCGTGGACTTTGCATTGTAATGTTATGGTGCTGCACCCTGACGACAATATGGAGCACTGAGGTCACAAATTTGCTTATGGTAAGGTACTGGGTATCTATCATGTAAATGTCATCATGATCGGAGTCGGTATGGTTGATTATACTCCCCTATGGATGGAGTTCCTGTGGATCCACTGGTACGAACTCGTGGATCAGCTCTCCACCTGGGACTCCTCCACCCTCGATAGAGTGAGATTTCTGCCTCTAGCAAACAACTATTCTTTCAACTTCCTGGATCCAGCAGACGTTCTTAGGGGCTGCCATATAATACCATTGTTCACTAGCCGCAGAAAACATCTTGATGGATTGGGCTTGTCGGCATGTGTGGCAGACAAGGACAATTGGCATGAATATTATATTAATTGGTAAGTTTCCACTTTACACATGACGTTGAGGAATTCATCGTTTCAGGTTCATGGACTGCCACATGGTGATGCGATTTCACTTCAGTCTTGGAGTAGGACATGTGTTCTCTCACTACCACACTCCTCCGGTCCCCACCGCTCATGATAATCGAGACACCTTACATGACAAGGAGCTTGAAGGCAGAAATGAAGAGGAAGATAGTGACTCAGAAGATGACACTCTACCAATGGTCAACTGCGCTGAGCCTTTGGGCAGTAGCACCAAATCACTGATAGACGGATTTGAAGGGATGTACAACTCTGAAGTAGATGTAGATTACAAGAACTAATTTTTAGGGCTCTGTCTGTTTGGAATATCTAGGACTTTCTGATCGCTGCGCTATCTGGAAACGTAGCATTAGTGTGCCATCATGATGGCAACGTAGTCATTTTATTCAGTGTCACGTTAAAAACTCAGGTCCCGCCAAAAGGTCGGAGGATGCAGTGCCATGATATTATGTACATTCATCGCTAATTCAATAGCATCTGACTACTCTTAATGGCGCTATGAGGTGTTCACATTCTAGGCCATGTATCGAAAAGAATTATAGTTTCAACGAGTATTTTGTACGTGATCTTCTCGATGGTGCTCTGACAGAGCATCAGCAGGTGATGCCTCGTGCTGAAGATATAATCAATCCCGCACATGTATAATGACTAATGTGACTGTCAAAGTTTGTAATTCCCTTTAAATACCGCCTGTCACTATCGCTCATGCTTCACTCAGCCATCATGTCTTTGGCAAGCCTTGGCAGCAATGAAGCTCCCAGCGCAGGATACAAGCCTGAGCACCCATCATATGTGTATGACTTCCCAACTCTGTGCCTTGACCATATTTCTGTAAGTTGCTTCATTATGTTGGAAACTCGCACAGTCTTACTCATCATTCCTTCCACTGGCAGGGTGTGCCAACTTTCACAATAGACTTTGTTGGTTATTTGTTACTTGGTGC
>JABBWI010000302.1:0-81087 GCA_016647755.1 Suillus subluteus | reverse complement strand
TAGACTTACACTCGGCTGGAGCAATCTCTTCAATCAACAATGGGGATAAAGTCACCGAGTAGGCGTTAAGGTCGATAGTCCAATTTCCTGCATCGATAATGACAATGCCTTGGCTATCAGAGGCGACGATTGGTGTCTGTGACAGTGTGCCTTACGCCAGGACATTATGATGGATGCAGTGGTGTAATCTTGCTTCTCCTTCAGTCACCAAATGAAAACGGGTCATGTCCTCTGCCGTATTGGAAACGAGACCGCCAAGGACGGCAGCTATCCAGAATTGTCGCTGCTGCGGGTCCCCCCAACCGTTTGGGTAGGTAAAGACGAACTCGATGCGGTTCTCGAGTAACCCCCAAGTCCGTTCCCATTGGGTACACTCTCCTCAATATAAGTGCGTGCACAACGAAGGAGATATTGCATGAAGTCGCCGAGCACCTCGATGACATGCTTGCCTCGTGGAAGAGGTGGGTAACTGGTATAAGAGGTGGGAGGATGCACAGCTTACAGGTGAATTTTCCACCTTTCAAGTGTTTATGTGGTCAGTTACGCGAACACGGATAATACCAAGACATACCATTCAAGCTTCACCCATCCTTCTTCCTCAGCTCTTTCAATAACATGCATCGTTTCAGCACCAATGGCACAGGCAATTCCACTCGTGTTGTAGTATAGTAAAGAAGGTATCTTCGAGTCGCCTCCGATGCATTCTTGGCCTGGGTACCTAATATTCGCGGTAGTCGATGATAAACCATGACTTGATGGAACACGAAGACCAACCTGTTGACAGAGCAGATAATAGGAACTTTTCCGGGAGTGAGCATACAGTAGGAAACACTACTGTGTGTAATGCCTATGTCGAAGGCGAGGACCAACTTCGGGTGTAGTCCGAAGTATGGCTGTTCATAACGGCTGAGCATGGCCGTCATGGTTGAGTGACGGTTATCAAGGGAGCTTGAAGGCTTGAAGGTACTTAGAAAGCACGGCGGCCTCCGAATTCCTTATCAAGGTCTGACTACATTCAAGTTGCCCAAAGCGACATCTATGTAAGCTCGTGGTGTGCTCATAAGGCGTCAAAGAGGGCGCCAACATCCGTTGGCTGGTCACATGGTAGGCATGACCTAGTTGTTGTTGGTGGACTCAGAGTACTAAATGGTGGGAACAAACCCACACCTTATGTTGCCAACGTTTCGCCAAAGGTGGCACACCCGGGTGAGGAGTAGGGGCGGAATATCAAAATTTGCCGAGATGGTGGTTGCTCCACATGAAAAAATACTAGGGCAGTCTGGTTTGATGTCCTCGAGGATGTGCAAGAATATGACCTGTAGAAGTTCCACTGGCAGCCGATAAATGGGGGTTTTGGGTAATCCAGGTTGACTCGGACGGGAGAGATATTTGGATGAGTAAATAACGTTGCATCTACGTGCACTTGCACTTGCACGTTATTCGCCGCCAACAGTTTGAGTAGATAAGACATCACTGAAAATTGGTTAACACGGTATGACAATATTTACCTTGGTGGATCTTTACTAGTGACGGTTCGATTTGCCGTTATGCCGTGTGTATCACAGTCCACTATATTTATTGTTGACAGTTGTATATCTTATATTTATCATTAAACTTCGCAGTGGTCTTCCGTGATGTTGAATGGACTATCGATGAGGGTGAAAGCTGGGCTGTAGTATTTGGATCTCTCAGCTGCTGGTATCTGGTTTCGCGTTCCCCGATGTATGAATGATGACGAATCTCCGAAGTTCTCAGCCTCCATGAGACGCCTCAGCTTCTGGAATCTGCGTGTCGCTGACATGCTAGGTCGTAGTATACAACAACGGTTTGGAATTGCATGTCATCATCGTGTCCTTGAGTTCTTTCACCTTCACAATAGAATACCCGGGACGGTGCAAGCCAATTTGAGGTCGTTGGCAATCCGCTGGCATTGCAAATTCCATCTGTTTAAAGTGAACTTACGTGGATAGGGTCTGCACAGAACATAAAAGCAAGCCGTCAATCTTCCCACCGGCCCCCTTCAGAGAGATCCCATATTACATCTCACATATAATGCGCCTCTCTTTCAGAGTCGTCCTCGCTGTTGTTGCTACTTTGACGGTGTCTATGGCTGTCAGCGCTGATAGCGAATGCTATACAGGTTACCACGTTTGCGACTCAGATGCAGATTGCTGCCCTGGTTATGAATGCACGTCAAAGATCGGCCCACTACATGTGGTGAGCATGAGTAGTTTCATCCAGGATTTATTGACTCACCGGCATGGTAGCATCTCGACAAAAAAAGATGTGTGCCGGTCGAGTTCAAATGAGCTACAGTGAGTCGTGTTTCTGCTTTCTCATTGGTGCAGTGTTGTTAATCGCAGCGCACGTAAGTAGTTCGTTGGGCAATGTGTAGTGCTTACCTCTGAACAAATTTTACTGCTGCTTAAGCAATGAAGATCTTGGAGTAGAGGAACATCTCCAACATTTGAATGCATGACGTTACTGATGTACTTACGGTTTATCCTCGTTGCAAGCTTGTAGAATACTTATAAAAGCCTCACATGATGACATGATGCCATACACAGTCGGACTGAAGACATGTCAGCCGAGCCCCGAAAGGATTGCAGTTGTGAGCTGGGTTCCTGAGGACGAACCCAACTAAGGTAAGTCACCAACAGAGACTCAACATCGAGAGAGGTTCTGCTAATGAAGTTGTCGATGTTGATTCATGGTTAGCCATATGCAGTAGCGAAAGCTATGGTGAAGTGCAGTCCCAGAGCAAATCTCCCAGATGCACGTCGTAAACGTCCAAGTTGTCTAACAGAATGGCAAACTGTACAGTGATACAGAAAATAACATTTTAGCGAGCACTCTCCTTTGGAATTTGGATCTCCTGAGCCTTAGCTGTTGATCTCCCGGAATCCGGTTTCGCGTTCCCCGATGCACGATGAGACGCCTGGACTCAGTTTCGGGGATTCTCGTGTCGCATAACGTAGGCCGGTATATGGACACATTGGAACCGCCAATAGAGTATCAGGGACTATGGCACGAGAGTAAGTCAAATCTGAGGTCCGTTGGCATTCTGCTGGAATTGTACACATCTCACAATTAATCCTCCATCCTGAGAATCAAGGGTTGACTCGGAGGTGTCCGTCGGCTGTCAGAAGAGTCGCGAGCTTTGTTATGAAAGATGTTTGGAGGATGCACAAATTCGAAGATGGTGGAAAGCGGAGACATTCAAGTTAATGGAAAATGCCGGGCCGCCTACATAGTCGTACTGTCTGGGCCAGGTGAAATTGACGCGGTCCTGCCGTGCCTGTCGCGGTCGTGACGCACCTGTGACGCGGCACTGAAGCGGCATATGTGACGTGGCTCCGTCACAAATACTAGGGTATAGATTATGCTCAAACACTATCTTATGTTGCTCGAAATGAATTCCAAACACTTTGTATCCTCGCTAATGATCAACATATGAATGTTCAGCTGTGTACAGGCCCTGGAATGCTGCATTCACCTCTCACCAATTTCACAGTGCTTGTCCTCTGCTTGTCCTCTGTGTTCGTACTACTTGGGAATGCTCTGTGCATCTTGTGTTTGTATTGTATGGTCTCTAATCATTGATCCAAAGTTTGTTTTCAGACAGCAGTGTGAATTATTGTATCACTGTGTCAAGTCTCGACCCCACCTTATCAAGTCCGGCAGCCTCTGTGCTCTGTACTATCACGTCAAGCCCCCAACCATGCCATGTCAAGCTTCAGTAAGGCTGGGTCAAGCACTACTCACACTACGACAAGTTCTCCCCAACATATTCGCAGCCTCCGCACTAATGTAAACCTCCACACTTATCTATGCCGCGTCAAGGCCCACTTGCATGCCGCGTCAAGCATAGCACATGCCGCGTCACAGGCGAGTCAACCAAGTTGTGACGCGGCAATGCCTCCTCAATGCCGCGTCACACCTCACCCATGCCGCGTCACACTTCACCCATGCCGCATCACTGCCGCGTCACATCTATACATGCCGCGTCACTGCCGCGTCAAACCTCAGTGCCGCGTCAATAACTGTCAGTGTCACTTAGGTACATAATATAAGCATTCTACGGGCAGTGGCACTCCAAAAAATTATTTCTCCACCCTCAACTCTTATGGCCTAGAGCAGAACCGGTATCGCGCTGTTGGAAATCTATATATACCATGCCTATCGTGAGTGCTTTGAGATACAGAGCGCACTTGTTTTAACCATACTCTAGGAATTAATCAAACATATATTCAATTTTTTTCTATCCCAGCGAGAGGGGGGATCAAAATCGTCCAGCTCAACCGCTGGTTGGGGACCTCATTCCCTGCTATGACCGCTCCGGTGCGCCGTTCCACTGATGCTCTTTGCGAACTCAAATTCGAGCTGTAGAACAGGTAATGTAATAGCTTATCTTCCGGCCTCTGTGCAGACCGCTCGGCCATCACATGCTTTAAGTGAGCAATGCTTCAGTGACTCTCTGCTTGCCTCCCTGACACTATAGCTAACACATAGGTGCTCCACACATTCCAACGACTCCTATCACACATAAAACTGTGCACTCCGCCTCAAACGCTCCATCCCTCCCTCGACTCATGAGACACCACTCCCAGGAGATCTTTGATCTTCGCACAGACACAAAACATATGCCACGCCGGCGTACCCGAAGTGCTAGTCCTTCTACAGCCCGAGCAAATCAACGCCGCGGTCCAGATCAACCATCCGACTCTCTACGTCCCAAATCTGCCGCTGGTGACCAGATCCTGACAAATGACCTGTGGGACCCATGGCCGGACGGAGATTTTGAAAGGTTATTCACGTGGGAAGAGGTATTAAAAACTGATAATCTCAGGGAAAATTGGGCTTGCCAGCCCGGAGGAGGAGACAAGAGGGGATCAGAGTCGGCACTGACATGGTCACAAGGCAAAAAGACAAGACGTATTTGCCTGGGTGTCATAACTTGTGACGAACCTACCTGTGAGGTGATTACACGTCCACAGACACGCAGGGCAGGCATCATGGGGCAACTGAATGCATCGTGCCTTTGTGGCGGGCAGCTCACACACGTCGACTGTGGTGTCTTGTCAATGCTGTATTCATTCAAAGGGGGCGTCTACTACATTCACAAGGGCGCTCACCACCATCCAAAGCAAACCCACATCTTGCATCTATCCCGTGACGAGCGGGCGAGATTCGAACAAATTGTCTTCGAAAACCCTGATGCTGGCCCTGCAGCATTAATTGCTGGTCGTCACAGCCTTACCGGTACCCGTGAATCAGTCGCGACGATCTCCACAGTGCTTCTTAACCAGGACCGTGTCAAGGCTGAGCTGCAAGCACTCCGGGGCAAGTCTACTCGGAACTTTGTTGATGACTTCGCAGAATTTCAGAGGAATCATCCAGGCTACGTGTTGTATTCTCAATTCGAAACAGTGACTGTGGTCGTTGTTCAGACTCAATTTATGGTGTCACAACTGGTGACTGACTTCATCGAGGACGAGGCTGTGAATGGCATTGTTTCGGATGCAGCACATGGCTTTTGGCACTCATCCAAGGATCTTCTCATAATCAGTTCAACATATTCTGCTTTGCTCGCATGCTGGGTACCTGGACTCATGACCTATGCAAATGGGGGTTCGGCCGAACACTATCGATTACATTTTCTCATCCTTTTCAACTCCATGGCGGACGAATGTGAGAAACATGGGCGCGAAGTCAATGAACAGCATACCATTTTGTGGCGACATCTCATCTCACGAGTATGTAAAAATCGCACGTTGGTTCGCTGAGAACATTCCCGGTGCCTCCGGTCAAGTCGAAAAATGGCTCGGTGGCATGCCTTTAGTGCACGCTTTCACTCTCGTTGTTGCTCATCGAAAGGCTGGTTATTTTCAAAAACGCGTCGAAGCTCAGAACGAGGAATGGAACAATAACGAGCTTTTGAAGATGGCTTGGGCTGATCTCATGATAAGCTATCCCGCCGACAGTTTCGTGGCTGACGTAGACCTCGAGTGTCTGACCACACTGGAAGCAAGGATGTTCGAGGATTCCGAAGCAGGACTTGCAGGCAACCGGCAGTGGGGTTTGGATGCTGGTCAACATCACAGGCGGTGGGACGTGTATCTCAACATTCCTACTGAGTGGGTTCTGGGCAGAGATTACAGCGAGAGTGAACTTGAGGTAAGGAAAATATTACCTGCTCTGTTCAATAAGTCTCTAACCGATATGATTGACAGCGCGGCCCCTTATTCAGTGACAACTCTGATGCCACGTCTGCAGACGAGTTGTCCGACATTGTAGCTCCTTCGCTGCCGGCTGAAGAAGAGATTGCGCCCGTGAAACGTCGCCCTTCACTGCCAGCTGAAGAATGCGCACCAGTTAAGCGTCAACGTGCTTCAAAGAGGGTCCGGAGAGGGAGGAAAAGAAAATAGTCATTGGCTGATGCGACTAGTAGTATGTGTCCTTAGTGTAGAACAGTGGCGCGTCAGTGGCCGCGTCAAGGCTCGTCAGTTCCAAGAAAATAGTCATTAGTTGAGGACTGGCTAGTAGTATATGTGCCTATGGTGAATAAATCAACGAAGGAATGATCATGAACCCATACAACTTGATGTGAAAGTCGAATATAGGATATAGAAATGAGTTGCACTAGCGCGTCAGTAGCCCCGTCAAGACTCATCAGTGCCGCATCAGTGCTGCGTCACTTGCGCGTCACGCCGCGTCACATGCGCGTCACGACCGCGGCAGGCACGGCAGGACCGCGTCAAAATAGCTACGCCCGTACTGTCTGTTTGCACAGTGACAGTAGGCTGAATCGTCTACCCATCGCGCTCTTTATCATGTCCTGACGTTAAGTTCTGCCTTTAAACCTCTCACACTCGTGCCACGTAGGTCAATTCTGATTTGTCTGCGAAAATCGAGTTGGCGAAGCGCTGCAATGGATTGTCACCGTTGCAGCGCGGCCCGCCGCTTCGCTGTGTAGAGGACTCGCACATGTTACCGGTCTTGCGTGATAGATCTGGTGTGTCCACCTTCCTGGCCGAACGCTTCAAATGGGGATTAATGGAGATGTCCCAAGGCCGGGGGTGGAAGTTCCTTTCCTACGATGCCCTCCAGTTTGTGATTGTTCGTTGCAAATTTCGTCATTTCAAGTTCTTCATTCTACTGCGCCTCCCTCCGTTCTTCCTGCAAGTAATCACAAAATGTACCTCAATTTAATCTTCTCTCTTGGTAGTTGGTGAATTATATCCTCGCCGAACTCCCAGTTCACTAACTACCAATTGGAGCTAATACTGTGATAGAACGCTTCAATCACGCTGCATAAGGCGATGTACAATTTTTGCATGTTGGGTTTGGTCGCTACTGACTAGAGTCTAGTAGATGCCTCTGCACAGACTCGACGCGTAGACGAACTCGTAGTCCAATTCTTTTCCCCCAAGAGCCTCAATCCATGTACCGGCCTGTTCCTATACCATCACTTCCCCACAAACCGCAACCTCCTGCACCACCGAGAGCAGTGGCTCAAGGGCATGCACATCAAGATCATTCCCCGACTCGTGCAGCCGAAAATCTACCACTCTGATATTGCAAGACCCAGCAACTGCAAGTGCCTCCGTAATCTTCTCAACCCTTGGTTTGCCTGGACCCAACACCAAAGTCAATTTCTGCAACACGGGAAGATGAAGTCCACGGAATATTATGGTAAACGTGTCCCGAGAAAGACGGTCGAAGGGGAGGGTCATCGATTCAAGGCAAGAATACGTGTCCGAATGACTCCCCATATCCATACCCCGTATATGAGGTGTAAGTACATGCACATCGAGGGTTTCCAAACGAGGGAATATGGCTGGAAAGTAGCGTATCCCACTGGGTAGAACTTGATGGAGGTACAGATGACGGATGCTTCCGCAGGCAGCATTGGGTCTGAATGATCGGATGCTAACCGACAGTGAATACATCACACGTAGGTGACGGAGATTTGGTGCATTAAATTTGGTGAGATCTGATATGTCCCAGAGCTGCTCTAGCGTTCGCAGCTGGGGCGTATTGAAGTTATCACTCAACCCGAGTTCGGCTGGGCAGCCAAACACTGTTTCCCAACGCCCCATCTCATCATAAATAATCTTGAGCAGTCGAGAATTCCCATCATTGGGGGCCCGTGCATATGATAGGTTTGAGGGGAGAATTTGTTCTATTCGAATGGTAAGAGGCAGATTTCCAGACCGGGCTAACCAATACTGGAGTAGAGAGGGAAAGAGCGGCTTAAGTGGCTGGACGAGTGCTCCGGGAAGCTCGACCTTGATGCGCGACCAGATCCCTGGCGTTGAATGTGCAACGTCTCGCCAATGGCGGCACACCCGAGTGAAGAGTAGGGGCGGGCTAGCGAAATTTGCTGACATGGTGGTTGTCCCAGTTGAGAAGATACTAGGACAATTTGGTGTGTCGTTGACGAGGAGTAAAAATACCGCCTGTAGAAGTTCTACTGGCAGCCGATGCATAATGGCTGGATATGTCACTAGTCCAGAGTCAGATCAGTTGCCAGATTGATACGAGAGACGTTTGAAGGAGCGAATGATGGCGCATCGACCGACACTTTCGCTTGATCAGACGGAAGTCACTTTACAGAAATTCAAGAATCAGAATAGATCGATCTCCTGCCTGGCAGTGTTTAATCACGTGACTACGGATATCCATCGGTACTTAGATACCTGTGAGCGTAGATGGCCAAATGAAATATTCATATTCATATTCGCATTGTCACAAAGGTGGTTCCACGACAGATCAATGTGGATCACCCATCTGCTTCAGATAAACCAGCACATCTCGTGTTGTGCTTTTCAAGGCCAACACAGGATCCTGGCTGGGCGGGCAAGAACACTAGCTTGAGATGTTTCAGAGAAACTCAAATTCATGGACAGCATCAAGATGCGCGAAAGTTTTGACGGAGTAGCATAGTGCTGGATGTGATGATGCATGGCGGCATGAAATATGTGAAAAAGGACTACACAGGACCTTCTGGCAACAGCTCTTACTCTGCGTCTACAACAGCGGTTTGGAGGTTCTAGGTAAAAAAAAAAGGTTGTTGTCGAGGACAGGAGGAATAGCAGAGAGACATTACACACCTTGAACGAGGTCACAACTACGTGGCTGGCATACGTGTAAAGCTTCTCCTTTGCGCCCTCCTCATCATTACGCTTGCCTGTAAAAATAAACCGTCGGTATTATAATCAGTTTGAAAATACAGCACGTACGCTCAAGTTTTACTCTTATCCGGTGGGGGACGCTCTTGACACCCCGAGCCCACAATGCCTGATTGAGCTTGGGGTCCAAGCGAACATCGGTTGTGCCCATCGACTTGCGGGCGAAATCGACGACGGATTTTACGGCCCAAGGGGCACGCTTTTTGAAGGAGCGGCCATGCACAAGCTTGTGGAGATGGATGGTGTATTCACGAGTTACAACGTCTTGAAGAGCGGAGCGCTTGCCGCCAGTCTATGATAAGATGTAAAGATCTATCACGGGTGAAGGTCGTGATACAACATACTTTGCCGCTTTTTGTCCTGGCCTACATAGGGTTGGAATCAGTTTATTTGAATGGTAGAGCAAGGATGTAACTTACCATGTCTTGAGGATGTATAGTGTGACGAGCTCGTCTAACTGGAACTGCAGATGTCGCGCTAACTTTGGTTGTGTTTGGCTACTGTAGTGATGACATAAGGTTTGAGTGGCTGAGGTACTTGATAGTTTTTCGGTTATACCCGAAACACGTGATATGTACAACAATGCGGAACCAAATATTGGTTTAGCGCTAAAAATAGGACAAGCATTATCCTTGCAAGTTCCTTTGTCTGTTTTATCGCCATGCATGTACATTATTCTGTAGCTTTATATAAGGTCTTTTCGACTTCTCCTTGTTCATCTTGTCTTTTTCCTTCATACTCTTTCACTTAATCACAATGCGCTTTGCTGTCATCGTTCTTGCTCTCTCCTTCGTGGTCGAGTCTGCGTTTACGGCATTGCTCACACGTCAAAGCCTGCCCAGTATGTCTTATTGTTTCTTTGTCGTCTTACCACGGTATCTGATAGCTTTCTCATTGTCAGATTGCGCTGTTCCGTGTCTGACAGATGCTGACTTTGGCAACTGTTCTTCCACGGACGATAGTTGCCTTTGTCACAGCCAGGTTTTCGTCAACAGCACCACGTCCTGTATTCAGGCATCGTGTACGGGGTCTGACCTCACAAATGCCGAAGCCGCTTCCCAATCGCTTTGTGCTGCAGTGGTATGTTGTAGATATCCTTGTCTCTTGAATGTGTGCTGAAGTGTATAATACAGGGCGTCACCTTGACTGTTAGCAGTGCTACTGCAACGGCTACCACATCATCCAACGGTACCGCTATCACGGCCAAGCCTCCGTCAGTTTTTCTTTCATCTCATTTTTCTGCGATTAAAACACTCAACGAAAACCAGGTCCACCAACGCTGCATCATCGCATAGCATTGACATACTCACTGGTGCAGCAGCCTTTGCCATCCTGGCTGCATCATTATAAAGTCATCTCACTATCATTATTCTTTCGCATTCTTTGCGCATTAGGACTTGATAGTCCTTGTCACGGCGTTTCGAAGGTTGACGTTGAGCATTAACTCACTTGCCTGATTGATTTCTTGCATACGATTCGATTAGAGGAGGGATTTATGGGGTTATATAGCCATCTTATCGTAGTTGAACTTCGTCATTCATAGATCCACTTGGACGCCATGTTAGGCAATTTATTTGAATTTGTGTGCACAAGCGCCCGAGTCTTACTCGCCTCCGACTCAATTTGAAGTTGAACTTGCGTACTTCAGACCGTCATCGATTCGTCACTCACCAAGCTCCAAGGTTGGCCTTCTTCTGCAGATCACAAGAAATTGCCGCCAAGCCTACGCCCCTTTCATGGGCTGCATCGACTATTAAGCCTCCATCTGATATTCCAGGGTCGCACTTCACCATCTACCTCCTACATCCACCATGCAACCAAACACATCTTGGTTAAAAGGAGTGCCAACTCCTTTGGTACTCGTAGTTGGGCTGTTACTGGGCTTGCTAATTGGCAAGACACTTCCAACGAGCGTATGTCTGTCTATACTTTGACCGTCTTACTATCATGACAAGGTTTGATTGTTTTGTAGCTCTTGTCAGCAGGCGGGAACAACCCCATATTTGTGTCTCGCTTGTCCGCTCGCAAACAAATAACCCTTCCCAGCATTGATCAACGCCGTCGTGTCCTAGACCTGCTCTCCACGCTGTCCCCACACCATACCACAGAGTGCACACGAAATTCCCAGCCGCTTTACGTTCAACAGGTCCGAGACCGTTATGATTCTCTCATAGGACACAAAACTCCTTCTGAATCCACCTGGTTCTCTTCTTGGGGATTTTCCGACTCGCAACACGTACACAACGTTCCAAAGAAAGAGCACAAATATTTCTTCGCCATCAACTTGTACAACTCCTTCGATGTCATTCCCGACTTATTTGCGACTCTTTTTCGGGTCTCTGCTATTTTAGGATATCACAACGTCTATGTCTCCATATACGAAAATGGTTCGACAGACCAGACGAAGGCGCTGCTACGGATATTCGACGCGCTGACTCGTAGCGTAGGCCTACGTGTCACCATTCGAACTTCTACACGTACACGAGGTGCCTTCAACCATCGTATAGAGTACCTTGCAGAGGTCCGCAACCAGGCCTTTAACCCACTCCACGAGCTCCGCGACTCGCATAACGAGTACTTCGACACCATCATATTTATGAATGATATCCTCCCATGCGTGGACGACCTGCTTGAGCTTATCTGGCAGAGTCGGCGGAATAATGCAGGTATAACTTGCGCTTCGGATTATATGTATCATCAAGAACTGGCAAGTCCCATCATTGCACTCACAGCCTGAGCTCATACCTACTTTTGTATATAGGCCTCCCCCGTGTTTTATGATAACTGGGTCGCTCGCGATATCAACGGAACAGCGCTGGAAAATGCTCCATTCGAAAGCGTCTTCCATGATCCCTACTCCTCCGAACGTTTCCAAATGCACCTTCCCATACAGGTTCAGTCGTGTTGGAATGGCGTTGCAGTCCTCGACTCTGCTCCATTTTATACACCCCCATATATCAAATTCCGCATGGCTCGACTCACAGACGATGAGTGTTCTGCTTCAGAGTGCAGTTTGATCTGCAATGATTACTGGGAGGCTGGATATGGACGTATTTTGATGGTGCCGCGGGTGAAGCTTGCGTATGATAAAGTATGTTTTCGGTTGAAATGGAATTCGATATCTGATTGACTGATTGATTCTTTTTGCAGAGAGTATTTGATATCATACATCCTTCAAGACGGAATCTCACTGCCATCCGAGGTTATATGCGTCTTGGGGGACTTCCAGACAATCCACGGACAGACCCACAGGACCGGTCGTGGTTTGGTCCTCATGACCGTTTGTTCACGCCGGAGGAAAGCGAAGAGATAGATTTTGTGCCCGGGCCTTCGCATGGTACGTCCTAACTCTCTATATTCTATTCCTTGACTCATGAGTCATACAGTATGGTGTTGGGGCTGGGACGGCGCAGGTGATATAGATGGTCCCGATGTAGATCCCATCTGGGAGCGCATGCCCGACCGTGCGCAGAATGCAGATTCTGTGAAGGTGAAGCATCAGAGGGAGATGACCGAGCTATGATGCGTTCGGACATTCGGACATGACATGGACAAACATCTGGATAACATAATTTGTTAATTGCGTCGAGCTTATTTGGTTTACATGTATCCCTACGGAGGCATGTGCGTAGCGCTAGAGACGCAATACGATTCTGTGGAATTTCGAAGGTGCCTCCTCTCCACTGCAGTTGGCTTACTACGACTTTTCCTGATACACCAGACGTCACCCATAAGATTAGCTTCAGTCAATGTTCAGTCATTGTGGTGATTGAAAGAATGAGTGATCCAGGAGTGTGGCTCGATCACGCGTACCTTTATAGTCACCTCATCGTCAGACGGCGAACTGGTGGGCACGCAAGGCAGATTCCAGCAAATATTCATGGCAGGGGAGAGAGAGTAATCTGTTCGTGATGTTATACAAGCTTCCGTGTCGTAAAGGGCACTTGGCACAGTTGGTAGCGCGCACGCTTCGCACTACTAGATTGCGTGAGGTCGTGGGTTCAACTCCCACAGTGTCCATTATTTTATCTTTCGTTCCTAACAACCTAAACGCGGAGTTAAGCAATATTGACTCTTTGCTTCATATTTCGGCAGCCTATACGGTATTTTTTCTCTTTTGTCTCAAAGGTTTTATGCAACGACGCTCAGGCTCTGGAAAGGCACGCATCTCCCCTCCCAATCCACACCGATTGACGGGCATGGGTCCAGATCCTGCTAAACGCGCTAACATGTGGAATATGTGGAATCAAAGGCGGCTAGGCGTCAACAATAGAATATGGGCCATCATCCTCGGGTTCATCCTACTCGTCATGGTATCGCGGTATATATCCTCTTCAAACCGTACGCGCGCTGGGTCATTTACGACAGAAGGCCTCGTACCAAAGAATTACTTGCATGATGCAAACTACCTTATCGGCAATTCATCCGAGGCTGCAAACCCATTTGATTTTTGTCCTGTGTTTGGGCCCAAGGATGAAATTGCGAATAAGTATGGGGTGGTTCCGTTGGCGCAGAGTCGGTTGCATTTGGGGAGTGGGGGGAGGGTACATCGGGTTATTCATAAAGCGCTTTTGGGTCAACCTGTGACTATCAGTGTGCTTGGTGGTTCTGGTGCGTGTTCTTTATCTCGTAAAAGAACTTATCTTGATAGTGCAATTGTGTAGTGTCTGCATGTCATGCAGCAGGAGATGATCCATTGTCTTCTACCTGCTATCCTTCACGCTTTTTCCAGTGGTGGTCGAGCGTTTTCCCTCACCCGGCTTCAGAGCTTACCAACGGTGCTATGAGGCGGACAAACTCAGGGTATTTTGGATTCTGTAGCTCGCATCATATCCCTGAGAACACCGACTTGGTGATACTCGAATTTGACGTCGACGATGAAGGGTAAGCACAGATTGCCAGCTGAAATGTTATGTGGTGTCTAAATTCTACCAGCACCCGGCGTGCGATGGAACAATTCGAGTTACTGGTTCGCTCAATATTGGACCGCCCTGATCAACCTGCAGTCATCATTCTGGGGCATTTTAGTGCACAGATACACCAGGCATATGGATTTGCAGGACCTGACCACTGGCACAATGTTGTTGCCCAATTCTATGACGTGCCGCATATCAGGTACAATTTCGTCACTTGCCAAATGAATATTTTCTGACGCACATGTAAAGCGTCAAACCCATACTATATCCGTCTTACATGTCAAATCCTGACCTCATCAAGCCTTACTTTGCGGACCCCATCCTTGCGACTCCGACAGGTCATGAACTTCTCACCGACGTTCTCGTATCATACTTCCAATCTCAGATATGTGCCGCGTGGTCAACGGCGGGTGGCCATTCGTACGAGACCATTCCTATCATGATGTCACATGGCTACCTCCCAGGTGCAGATACGCATCTCTTTGGTGGTATCGGCGCAAGGAAAGGTGCTGCGGTGCCTGAACCACCACGCCCTGTAGACGACGGTGCAGAAGCCGCGAAGAGACACGCGCTAGCTCTTACCCAAGCAGAATCTCAGCCTGTACCAATCTACCCCGAACTGCGAATTCCTCCTGTTCGAATTAATACGCGCCCCAGAGAGTCGCGGCCATTCGAAGAAGTTGCGCCGTTTTGCGCATCTGCTAATGACCTCGTGAACCCCGTACCTCCATCACTTTTCTACGGGTCTGGTTGGGCAGCTGCGCATCCTCCGACAGGGTCCTCTCCTTTGCTTACGACGGGATATTATTGGTATAGCACGCAGCCCACAAGCAGGTTGCGCGTACCTATCAAAGTAGGCGCTGGAGATGTCGGGATTTATTACTTGAAGGAGCCTATAAGCCAGATTGGGGAGGGAAGTGAGATTGAATGTTGGGTGGATGATAATTTTGCAGGTGGGATGATTATAGAAAATGCGGGAGACGTTACTGACGGGGTACCGACGTGAGTATCTTGTTTTATTTTCGTTTGTGCGGTCATTGATGGATCATCAAGTCTTGCGGTGATTGATCAATTTGTCACGAGAGGATCGCACTTTGTCGACTGTGTGGTGCTTGGAGACGAGGGGCAAAGTGTTCCTCCTTTCAAAATCATCGGCGTATTCGCGACGTAGGGTATCATCAAAAATGAGGCATAACAATGGACATATCTGTGGACGCTAATGCTGATATCACCATGTGGTAGCTATTAGCAGTTACTTATCATCGTAGACCTCAAGATGATTGTACTTTTGAATACTGACAATCCGGCTGACGAGCTTTCTTTATATATAACTAAGGAAATTACTGACGGGCCAGACTGCTTTGAATTCGTGTTTCTAACACGACAGTAAGTAGGGTGTCTATGTTCGAAGCCATGCCGTCTTCGCGATCTTCTTTAATCTCTTTTGTTCCTTGAACCGCTCCTGTAAAATTGAAATCAACACCCGATATGAACAGAATCGATATGTCGGATCTTACCAGATCTTTCTTCGTCGGACGTTTTCTCTTCTTGCCTTCTCCCTCGGCCTCGGCTTCAATCTCAGCCTTGTTGCGAGCATCGACATCCCTCTCCCAAGCACCAACGTCAAAGTAGAACTCGCTCATGCGCTTAGCACGCTCATACTCTGACAAGTGAGTAGGATCGCGACTATCCGCCTTCGCAAAAGCGCCAGTCCTCGCGTTGAACTTTGCGGTGTACATAAAATTGCTAGGAACACCAGACGAGGAAGCAAGCGACGGATCAAGATGGGCTAAGGATGGATCAATACCCTGCGCCATCGCGTTCGCTTGCAACGTCGCGTAGTGAGAGTCTATTGTTGTGGAAGGGCCAGATTGGGAGGTGGAAGACGAGGAAGGTTCTGATTCAGAGGTAGCGGGTTGAAGGGGGTTTACCCAAGTCGTTTCTTTGGTTTCTGAGTTGTAGAAATAATAGGTGTTGTGCTGAGGAGACCATATGGCTTGCCATGATCCCGCTGTTGGGAAGTGAGCATGAGCGTTTGTGGTGTCCTGGTCTGTATCTGAAGGTTCAGCAGACTCCTCTGGGGAGGTTGACTCGCCAGTGGACTCGGGTGTCACCTCCGTGCGCTGCTCGACCCGCTCTTCATCTTTCTCCTCCGTAGGACTAACTGAACGGGAAGCCGACATGAGAGTTGGAGATTAAAGTTAGGTAAGAGTTAATAATATAATTATTATTTAGGGTACGTTGGCTATGTAACATCTTATCAATAAAATCAATAAATAATCTTTTATCACACCGCCATGTCTGAACAGCACACCCACATTCCAATCATGTGCTTACGCTCGGCACTAAAGCAGTCGTCGCAGCCGAACTCACCCTGTTTGCTCCCGCTATCCTCCACGCCGTCGTCGCCACTATTAACCCCTCTTCCTTCTTCGTTCCTCACCCCACCAGCATCCACATCGCGACTGCCACCCCTCTTGTCCTCTTCAGCATCGCTCTCGCGGTCCCCGTCAGTAAACATGCAGCAGAACACGGCTCAATCTGTCGCCGGACAAGGTTACACGCCAAAAGTGTCGTTCGACACGTTCGAAAACCCCGCTGCTTCCATGTTCTCATTTACGCTGCACGTGCAATCAGATGGATATGCTAGGAACAGAGCGACGAGGGTATTTCTTTGTGCGTCGAGTCCAGATGAGAGCGGGCGTTACGCCCTTGACTGGGCGCTGGAAAGTTTGGTGCAGGACGGGGATGAGTTGATCGTCTTCAGAGGTGTCGATCCAGAGGATTTAGGTAGGTGGCTCATTATCTGGACTTCTGCGAATGTTAAATCACAACTTAGAGAAGGATCATGATGTCGTTCGAGAAGAGGCCCGTGAACTTATGCGCCAGATTCAGGAGAAATGTATCGAGTACGATCCAGAGCGGAAGGTAGGTGGTCGCTATCATTACGGCATACCTTCTCATTGTGTTTGTCGTAGCTCTCTATCATCGTCGAGCTTATTGCTGGCAAAGTCACTACAACGCTCGAGCGGTTAATTGCCCTGTACCGCCCAGACTCAATAGTAGTGGGAACGAGGGGCCAGCGCGGCATGATGCAAGCATGGGGTGCAGCGTTCGGCGCGCCAGGTGTGGGCAGCGTGTCGAAGTATTGCCTCTCAAATTCCCCCGTGCCCATCATCGTCGTTCGCCCGGAGAGAAAGGTCAGGAAAGTACTTGCTAAGAGACGAGCTGATCCAAAGAGAGGCACCCATTTTGACGAGTAAGCAGACCTTCATATGCTGCCATGCGCCCGCTTACATGATCCCTCGAATTGCAGGCTTACGAGGGCGAAGACGCAGAATATACAGAGTATTCCTATGTCTCCCTCTGTCACACGAGTGTGATATATTTCATTTGTCTGTTTTTCTGTGACAGTTGTACACATTGACAGTGTACCTATAGTCACCCTGTATTTCTAATGCCTGAATGGAAGTCTGCCTTCTGCTCAACGTGTAGTACAACTCGATTTACCGCTGGAGATGCTATTCAGGTGATACTCAGTACCTAATGTGATTGCAGCGCCAAAACGCAAGTCGCCGACATTTTGACAGACAAAGTGGGACTACAATCGTATTGTGCACAAGGTAGGTAGAAATTTGCTTCAGCGATTTTGTGAGTAAATGACATCCATCTCATGAACTAGGCGCTAAGCACAGGCATGAGCTGCGACGTGCGTGACAAATGCGTAAAAGTACTTCGCTACTGATACTATCCTTGAGTGCCCCGAAGTTCCACCGTCCCTATGCGGGGCGTCCTGGTCCTCAGTCATACGATGCAGATCATCGTACGCTGTTTCATTTGTCAAGCTGCTCAGGGCGGTCTTTGTGGCCTCCTCACGGTTCACCGGTGCACCTTCAAACCTTGGTTTTGGAATGATGTGAGTGGCGGCGGGCTCTAGTACTGATTTCCCTCGGGCCTCGTAGCATACGCATACACTAGTCTATCTCACAGTCTATCCGCACCCAAAACACGCAAGCGCGACTTCCGTATTTCTCCTTCGCATGCAGGATCTCTTCCCCTCCCTTTCTTCCAACGAACGAAGATGTACCATATTCTTCATGACTATGTGATCATCGATTCAGTGTCACATGTCATCACCGGTCTAAAACCCGTCCAGGGATCTCCTGATCTCCATATACCTGTCACTAAGGCTCCCACGATTTCCTAATGTGCTCCGTTGCTCGACCATATGACTGAACTCGGTGTGCAAGCGCTCCATAGAGGATAGTGCATCGTCAATTGCAGCCTGAGCTATACCTTTATTCACAAGCTCCCCTTGTCTCTCTCGTAAGTTGACCAAAGCTACATGCACCTTTGCAGCAACATCTACTAACCACTCCCTCGGAACACCATCATCCGATGCTGTCAAATTCAGCTTCGTTGCTGTCACGACTGCTGGTATTCCATCGACATAGTCGTCATCCTTTATCCGAAGTGGAGCGTTGTCCCATGTGCGTGCGATGAGCAGCAACCATTCCAGGCTCTCAGCAGGACTGAAAGGAATATCCTTACCCAAGGACTTGATGCGCCCGAAGATTACGAGGAAGTAGAATTCGACAGTAACACCATGACCGGTACTGTTCCATGGCGTTTCGATTCTCATTACAATTACTGAGCTATATGAAAATCCGCCAAGTAGAGCAGTGCACTGGTCGAGATGTCCATGACGGGTCAGACGTTGACACCACTCATCATTCTTTGTCAGGGCATAGAGGAGGAGGATATAGCAAGAGTCTCGATTAACGTAGAAAGTGGTGTCGGGTCCAGTGTAGGTTGTCTGATGCACATTTGGACGTACAGCAGTTAAAAGAGCACGGGAAAGCCCATTCAGGAGCCGTGCATCGAGATTCCGTGGCGAAGCACTGGTTATAGAAGCCAGTTCCTCTCGAACTTCACAAACAGCTCTAAGCGCGGTATGCCGGACTCGGTGAGGTCTGGTAGGGTGCATACATCGGATAAGCGACTCGATGTAGAATGGTCGCTTGACAGAGTTCCCTAGTCCATGCATGGCGCTCAGTGCAAGCAAAGCGTCACCTTTTGATTCATCGTCTGTGCGATGCATTGCATCATCCACAAAGTAATCAATAATCCAGTTAAATTCTTCACAGCTGGGCCCACGCCTCCTTTAGCGATCCCTCCTGCAATCCAAGAGGGACTCATACCTGCTGCTGCGATCCAAGGAGGGCTCACGCCGCCTGCTGCTGCGATCCAAGGAAGGCTCATGCCTGTTGCTGCGATTCAAAGAGGGCTCATGCCTGCTGCTGCGATCCAAGGAGGGCTCACGCCTGCTGCTGTGATCCAGGGAGGACACATGCCCGTGCCCGTAGCTCTCTTGGTCATTCCAGCGGGGGTACCTCCCCTCTCCATCCCAGAAGGGCTCATTCCTCCGATACGAGAGCTGACTCTCATCATTGTGATTCCAGTCTAGATTACCATGCCAAATCAAGTGTTCATCATCCGGACGTGAAAATTGGTCAAATTTTCTGGCGTGAACAAGCATCGTTCTCAGAGCAGTGCGTACACTGGCCCGATCCTTCAGTTCAGTGTCCCAATCCACCTTTCTATCGTCCCAACTGTTCGATCTCCTTGCAAACTTGAGCCGATCGTAGGCGGCACATCCAGCCACGAACGCATTGCGAATGTAACGATTTCGGGTCGAACGAAGTTCATGGTGATGAAACTCCAGAAGTCTCCGATCGATTCCCACCGGCTGAATGCAAAGATGGACCATGGCTTTCACATATAGGTCTTTTCTGTCACGATACGCGATTAAATTATCCCGTAGATGTGCGAAGGCTGTTGAAACATCAAGGTTCGGGGGCCATTGCACGCAATGTACAATCGCAGCCGCAGCCTCAAGAATTTCCGGGTTCGTCGATGTTTCTAGTATCCAGCGAATAGCGGACAATTTGACGGATGCGTTAGGAATGATTGTGAAATCGTATCGAAGAATTTTAAGAATTTTTTGGCAGATAGCCGTAAATAACCCTGGCCCTGGTACCTGGAAGGGACTGTCCGAATGCAACGCCGACACGAGGATAGTACCCACGTAGAAGAGAATGCCGAAAGCTGTGGTGGAGGTGATGACGCTGGATATCGTGGTTTGCTTGACCCACATGTTGGCGCTTAGCGACAGGCCGAAGAGCAGGAGCGAAATCTGGAGAAGTACCAGGACTGCCTGTAAGATGGTCTTTAGGCGGAAATATTCTAGTCCGTTTAGTTTCCTCTGCCTCTGCATGCCACGCTCCTCGAGAGTTCCTCGTCCTTGAACCGACTTGTAAGAGTTCAGCCATTGTTTGCCCAAGACAGCTCCGAACGCGGCCAAGACGCTAAATGCGAGGCTAGCATAGGCAAGTGTTTGCACCCAGACTGTCGAAGAGGGAAATCCCGTAGAAGAGGAAAGAGTGTTGATGTCAGGTACGGAATTTGGGCCGTTAACACTGATCTGAATTAGATAGAGGAGGAGGGCATTTGTAGTGTCTCCTGGATCAGGCTGCATGCCAACGATGAAGGTGGAGTTGACGGCTGCGAATATAGCAGCCTAATACATCCGTGAGACTTGCATCGAGAGTCTAGCAGAAATAAACGCACAAAAGTCAGAATAATGCCCATATCGTCATTAGCCTGCTCGAGGAAGTCGTTGTCGTATTCAGTCGAAATTTTCTTGTACGTCGCCCAAAACTTTGAATTGTCATCTTTTCCGAGTTCTTCTGCGATTGTTGATCCTTTGAGGACATTGAGAATCTGCCCCAACGTGTCCGACCTTTGGAAAAATATGTTTAGACTTCAAGTGCACCGTGTCGATGAGTTGACATTCACATCTTAGTAAGTTCAATGAACACCGCAGGATTCTCGTTCGCGTTATTCGGCTTGAGTCCATTGTCAGGGGTCTGCTCCGGGTTGATTGACCTTTGAGACGATATAGTTAGATGTCAAGTGTGCCGTGCCGGTTGGTTAATATTTACATATTCCTGGCCTGGCCTCCCTCAATAGACCTCAAGTGCTCCTCGCTTGCGTTGTTCGGCTTGGTTTCATCCTGGATCTGCTCTGGGGTGCTTGACCTTTAAGAAAATACAGTCAGATATCAAGTATGCCATACTGATCGTTCGAAATTCACATATTCTTATGAAGGTCGCCCTCGATGGACACAGCAGGTTCCTCGGTCACTGCATTCGCATCGATCGCATTCCTGTATCCATGAGTATTATGAATAACCCAGTCCAAATCGCCACTTACTCGTTGGTGGGGAGGTCGGTATCAGCAGGTGAGGGACTGGATCGTAGAGATGCGTTTGCCATGTTTTGGGCTGCGGGGGACATAGGAAGGTAGGGAGGGATAAATGGTGGAAATATATAGTTGGCGCTCTGCACATCAAAGAAGCACGTTCTTATCTGACGCCAAAGCCCTGTAGCCGATTGCACCGGAACACGAGGTGCCACATAATTAAACCCTCAAGGTAGGTGTTTGAAATTTGCCGAGACGCTCATCTTGAGAAATGAGTTAACCACAGTACGGACCAGTATCTATAGGAAGCGAGGGAGAAATGGTGTCAGGAACATCAGAAGCGTGACTTGCTTAGCCGCTGCGCTGGCGTCAATTTTGACACAGAAGCGTGCTCTTATCTGGCGCCGAAGCCTACTGCATACATGGCTGATGGCCCCATGGGCAGCGGGACACGAAGTCCTACAGAACAAGTATATTTGAGGCAGGACCATCTGCGCTGTCCTCCCAAGTATGTGGACGAGCGCGCAGTTCTCCGTCAGTAATAATTGTGAGAAGTTCACAACTAGGCAATCACGGTCAGGCACATACGCGAGGAGGGAAGTAGAGGATATTCGGAGACGCACCCATGATGCTTCGCTATCGAAGTGATTTTCGACAGTCATGAATATAATAAACAGAGATTCAAAGCCGTAACCAGAGTCAAAGGTTCGATCCACCCCCACTGTTCGTGACAGCGACCCGTGTAGCATGAAGCCTCACGGTGGTTCGTAGTCACAAATTCAATGAGTTTAAAGTGAGTTTCATTATTCAATAGCTGAATCGATATTTGAAACTACACACGGAGCTGTCGGGTGCAGTAGCACTGCCCAAATCCAATACACCTCACGGAGTGGCCGAGACTACAGAAAAGCTATCTGTCAAAGATGTTTTCGACCTCTATGATAATGTAAGTGAGTTAGACGGTACATGGTATGCGGAGTATGCAAAACGCACCACGACAATATCATCTTTGATATGACTGTCCTCAGTCTCACCGCCCGTACACTCAACTCTGCACCAGATCATGAATCCGATCCAGCACAACAGTGAAATACGATATCTTATTCATCAACGCCTAAAAATGACCGATTGCCTCCTCCTCAGTCAAATTCAACTGGAACTTCTCCCGGATCTGCTCATGCACGTCACGGTGCGTGGTGTCCGGAATAGTCGCGTCCACTTCAAGCATCACGAAGTTCAGAAACAGGTTTAGCGCATTTGGTAGAAACGAAACTTCCAGAGGTCTTCCTCCTTGGAGTTGGGAGCCTGGGAGGGTGCATGAATAACCATTGTCTACAAACGACACGTGAGGAAGGCATCGGGCCAATAACGATTTGGTCTTGCGCACCGCAAATTCATCTCCAATCTTGGCACACATGGCTGTTGTACAGACTACATCGGCGACTCTGCATGAACCAGCGATGTATGACTTCAATAGAGTTTTCGCATGTAATCCCGGGGTCAAAGATGGCCCAGAGCTGTGGATCTGTGGACAAATAATTTGGAACATAGGTATCTGGACTGCTGCGGGAGGTGCGAGTGGCATCGTCGCCTGATTGTGGGACTCCTGACGCTGACAGGTTCGCTGAATATCACGGGAAAGTCGAAAGGTGAAAGGTCGATAGAGTTCTCTGACTTCTCTATCTCCGCCTTCAGTCCTCTTCATATTGTATTGTACAAAGACTTACGTGCGACATGTATCTCCCCCATCTTTCTGAAAACAATATTATACCACCAATCTGACTTTCCAAGTTGCCACATTCGTATTTGTTCGCGACTCCGAGCTGAGAAGTTGACGAATGAGCGAACATATCCGAAGATAATTGTACTGCCTACCTGCTCTAATCATTCCTGCTACCAAGTGTACTGGGAGTCTTCGGTCTGCGTGGAGGCGTCTGCTTCTTGACCTGTTGAGAGTTTGCCTTAACGAAAAGTGCTGGTGCAGTGGCTGAATAAGTGGCTTTGCAATAAGATGTAGATACCTGATGAACCATTTCGTTCAAAATGTCCTAAATGTTGAGCCGCCGATGCGCAACGCTGTACATGGACCTCTGATATCCCACAATGTAAATGTTACTTGTGAGCTCAGTGGGAGGTAGCAGTACTGAATGAGTAACATTATGCACGCGTTTCACCTGTGTGGATAATCGATCAGTTGAAATAATGGTGATGTAAGGTGCATGTACAGTTCTTCATGAAAGACACCTGGAAGGACATGATCAGCAGTTTGTTATCCGCCAAGAGCTAGTAGGAGATACAGGGGTCTGAAAGAGCCCTTGAAATCGCATCAGAATAAAGACTCGGAGGTCATATCAGAGAGAAACACACATAGATTGTGCACTGTGAAATCTTGGTTCTAGTATTTCAAGTGGCTCTGAAACAGACGGTTCCCTCTAACTGAGAACTATGGTAGCGAGTGTGGGTAGGTGGACCGCAACAGGACTAGTAGTGAGTACATGCTGAAAAGCGACAGTGAAGCTTGAAATCGTTAGAGCTTTGCAAAAAAGTAAAGTTGTCGCTGGCCATGATGAAAGATAACAAGAACAAAGAGCTATTACCTCATGCGTGCACATGATCTCAGGCCTCAGCATACTCGAACCAAATAAGGCGTTTACCGCAGGACGAGTAGTAATGAGTTAGTATCTTCATTCATCTATCGGTCTGTCTACCAGTGCGATTGTTGTTCATTGTTGTGCAAAGGCTTTGTACCTGATTATATAATACCCATTTTTGCATTCTCAGCTGTCAAGTAGCCTAGCCTACTCAAGTACTCCCGAGTCCCGACACGTTCCGGTCTACATCTCCACCCCCACGCGCATCCTATATGTGGTCCTACATCAAGTTCTCACCTCTTCCAGTAAGAATACTATGTGACAAGCAAGCCATATCTGAACAACACACTCATATTCCAATCCGGTACTGAAGCAGTCGTCCCAGCCGGGCTCACCCTGCTTACTCCCGTTATCCTATATGCCATCTTTGCCACTGTTGTCCCCTCTTGCTTCTTCATACATCACCCTACCAGCATCGTCATCGTGACTGCCACCGTGTGCCACCCCTCTTGTTCTCTTCAACATCGCTCTCGTGGTCACCGTCAGCGAACATGCAGCAGAACACGACTCAATCTGTCGCCGGACAAGGTTATACGCCAAAAGTCGTTCGACACATTCGAAAATCCCGCTGCTTCCACTTTTTCATTCACCCTGCATGTGCAATCAGATGGATACGCTAGGAACAGGGAGACGAAGGTATTTCTTTGTGCATCGAGTCCAGATGAGAACGGACGTTACGCCCTTGACTGGGTGCTGGAAAGCTTGGTGTAGGACGGGGATGAGTTGATCGTCTTCAGAGGCGTTGATCCAGAGGATTTAGGTAAGTGGCTCATACTATGTGGACTCCTGCGAATGTTAAATCGCGACTTAGAGAAGGATCGTGAAGTCGTTCGAGAAGAGGCCCGTGAACTTGTACGCCAAATTCAGGAGAAATGTATCGAGTACGATCCAGAGCGGAAGGTAGGCGGTCGATATCACCGCGGCATACCTTCTCATTGTGTTTGTCGTAGCTCTCCATTATCGTCGAGCTTATCGCTGGCAAAGTCACTACAACGCTCGAGCGGTTAATTGCTCTGTACCGCCCAGACTCAATAGTAGTGGGAAAGAGAGGCCAGTGCGGCATGATGCAAGCTTGGGGTGCGGCGTTCGGCGCGCCAGGTGTGGGCGGCGTGTCAAAGTATTGTCTCTCGAATTCCCCTGTGCCCATCATTGTCGTTCGCCCCGGAGAGAAAGGTTAGGAAATGTACTAGCCAAGAGACGAGCCGATCCAAAGAGAGTCATCCATTTTGACGAGTAAGCGGACCTTTATATGCTGCCATGCGCCTGCTCATATGATCCCTTGAATTGCAAGCTCACGAGGGCAAAGACGCAGAATATACAGAGTATTCCTGTGTCTCCCTCTGTCACACGAGTGTGATAGATTTCGTTTTTCTGTTTTTCTGCGACAGTTGTACACATTGACACTGTACGCACAGTCACCCTGTATTTCTAATGCCTGAATGGAAGTCTGCCTTCTGCTCAACGTGTGGTTCAACCGCTGGAAAAGTGATACTGAGTACCTAACGTCATAGCAGCGCCAAAACGTAAGTCGGCGACTTTTTGACAGACAAAGCAGGACTACAATCGACCTGCGACGAGGGTAATGATTCGCTACTGATGCTATCCTTCAATGCCCCGATGTTCCACCCGTCCCTTTGCAGGGCGTTCTGGTCCTCAGTCGTACGACGTAGATCGTCGTACAAGCCCTGCATAGAGGATAATGCAACGTCCGCGGTGGCATCCTCATAATCCGCTTGGTATTGACCAAAACTCCATGCACCTCTGCAACGAGATTTGCACGCCACTTATCCAAAGGGCCGAGGCTGTCAAATTCAGTCTCGTCATTGTCCCGATGGCTGGTACTCCATCGACGTGCTCTGAGTTGCCATGCGATAAGAGAGTGATGAGCCATGCGTTTGTGATGAGTAGGCACTACCTCCTCGGCAGGACTGAAAGGAATATCCTTGCCTGAGGACTTGACGCACCCGAAGATCACAAGTAGGCAGAAGTCGATAAGCGAAGTTCCGATTTTTTTTTTTTTGGAGAAGCGAGTCTATTACACAGCAACCGACACCGTCTGGCCCTATGTAAACGCTTATAGCGATATCTACTAGTAAATATCGTCCGAGGAAAAATGCTCTTACGCACACTTCACTTTGTGAAGTAGTGTGGGACTCTAGTTCTGCCTGGTTTCCACGGTCTGCGAGGGCCTGGGCAGCGTGATACCCACTAAAACCTCAGGGTTGGACGCCCAGTCGTCATAAGTTTGGTTTTGTTGTGTGTCGTTTATGACATCAGACTAGGTGGATCTTACTCTTATTGTTGTTTTGGTGTGCCGTCTAGTTTTGCTGGCTAGTTGGAAACGGCGGTCTATAACGTTTAACCACCTTTTCTTGATTTGTTCTTCTGAGTGAGTCGTTTCTCGTATTACCCTTTCGCATCTTATGGTCCAGATTAGGTATGCTGATTCTGATAGAAGGATTCTTAGGAGGCGCGAGGCGCCTTTCTTTAGTGCGGCGTCATGTCGATGGGGCGCGTCGTCGTCTTGTGGGCCGCTCGGGATGGTAATGGTTCCACATCCAAGGATGGTGCCTATGTTAGGGTCTGTCCAAGGTCTGTGACGTTGTGGCCATAATTTACTCGCTAGGTCCCATATGATTTTCTGGGTAGGGTCGCTACATTGGGTTAGTATATGTTCCATGGATTCAGTTTCGCCGGGGCAGTGTTGACAGATTGCCTGGTGTTCGTATGAGGGGATTGATGTCCAGAAATCACCTATTTGGTACGCAGCGTTCAGAGTTTTGTACAGGAACGTCTGTATTTTCTTTGATATATCTTTATGTCTACAGTTTCGCCAGATCGTGGCATCCGTTTCCAGGGTTGACGACACTGTTTGTATTGCGAATCTAGATACGTCGAGCAGGGATAATGTGGTTCTTTTGTATTCAAGGTGAGTTTTATTCATTATGGCCTTGTACGCTAATTTCTGAGTTATCATTTCTAACTTAGCTCCTTGTGTATCGAAGTTTCTCAGTACATATGTGTCTATATCGTCGGTGGTTGGTCTTAGTGCACCGGTGAGTGCTAGTTGGTCTGCTTGTTCATTTCCGGTGAGGCCATCATGCCCTTTAGTCCACTGGAATGTAGTGGGTGCTGGGCGTCTTCTTAAGTGGTAGGCTGTGGCTTGGAATAGATCCGCATTGTCTATGCCGATCCATCCTATGTCTTCCCAGTGTTTTAGGTGCGTTGTCAGTCCATTAATGACATATTTCGAGTCGGTGATGATCTTCAGCAGGGTTAGCGGGTTAACCGATTGTAGGGTTACTAATACTGCCATTAACTCGCCAATTTGGTTTGAATGTTTGTCACCTGGTATACTGATTGCCTTGTTTAATGGGTTGTTTTCACTAACCCATATTCCGCTTCCGCAGGTGGCATTCTTCTTTCTGTTGTTGACGCAGGATCCGTCGGTGTACACGGTCACTTGTTCGCTTGTTGTGTTTCGGCCTGTTCTTGGGATATGGAGGCGGTAAGCTGGGATTTGTATAAGTCTGTCAGGGTTGGTGAATATGCGGAAGCATTCGGACAGATGGTTTTTATATGTAACCGAAGGATCGAATAGGATCTCGCCCCGTTGTCATGTTCTCATTTGTGAGTTTTTCTCGAGTCGTCTGTGTGTAAGGGTTAAATTGTCTTTCCTAGGTGACATGTTCGGGTTAAACAGGGGGTTTAGGCTGTCAAGGATGTGTTGGGCCGTCCTGGCGCATTTGTCAGGGTTCTTACAGCCAGCCAGTCTGTCTTCAATGCAGGCGCTGCAGACGCAGGTTGCTTTTGTGTAGTGGGTGCCAATGTTGGTTAGTCTCGCCGTTGTTTCTTTTAGGTCTCTGACTGACTTGACTTTGTGTATAGAGTGCAAGCATTTGTCTTTCGTTTTATGGTACATTTTGGGTTGGGCACCTAGGTGGCACCACACGGGCATTTGGCTTTTGAGTTGTGCTGATAGTTTGATAGGTGCGAAGCTCACGTTGTGCTTGCGTGCGGACTTCAACATATTCGTTATGGTCTCCGGCAGTCGGTTTGCTTTTAGTCCTTGAGTGGGTGGGTCCCAGGAGGTGAGGAATGAGTTTAGGTCTGACTGGTCTCTGATGCCACTCGGTTTTAAGGTATTAATGATGGCGTCAGTCACAAATGCCCAGGCTGGTCTGGAGTTGGATAGATCCATGTAGGCCTTTACCCAGGTTATTTCGATTGCATCGTTTCTCGCTCTGATATTCAGCAGGCTTAATCCTCCTTCTTCAATTGGTCTTTCAAGTCGTGAGAGGCTTATGGGTGGTGTTTTTTGGTCTTCCCAGATGAAGGTGCGTATTTTCTTTGTTAGTGCCGATTCAATTTGTTTAGGCATCCCTTGTGCTTTTGTTAGGAATTGAGTCATGCCGCCGACTATCATTTGGACTATGAGGTGCTTTCCATCTAAGGAGGGGTGGCATTGGTTCCATCGTGTAAGGTTGCGTTCTATTTTCTCGAGGACTGGTTCCCATGAGGTTGTCTGGTCAATCTCGTTACCTACCCATGCACCGAGTGTTCGTATTGGGTTTCCGTCTTTCGCTATGTTCACTGAGTCATGCCATGGTACATCCAGGGCGTGCATTTTGCGTTGTTGCACTATCCTTTCTCTGTGGTTTTTAGAGCCAATTGGTAGTATTTCTGTTTTTTCTAGGTTAAACTTTGCTCCTGACGCCAGGCACCAATCTTTTAGGATGTTTTCTAGGTCCGAGTACTTATCTTCGGATGAGAGATAAATTGTGGTGTCGTCTGCATACATATTCACTACCACCCGGTCGTTTAGGCCTGGGATTTGGAAGCCTTTGATATTTGGTGAGTTCCTTATTGCGCATGCCAGGGGTTCTATGGCTAAGTCGAATAATAGGCAGGAGAGAGGGTCGCCTTGACATACCCCTCTTGTGACTTTGAACGGTGAGCTAAGGAAGCCGTTTATTGCTATGTGGGTGTATGCTGATTGGTATAGATTTTTGACTGTTTTGACAAATAATGGTGGCAGGTGGAAGGATTCCAGGGTCTCGAAGAGGTATGTGTGTTGGATTTTGTCGTAAGCTTTTTCTTGATCGAGTGCTATGATCACTCCGTCTTCCTCCATTAGGTTGGCATATGTCGCCATTGTCTGAGCCAGGCGTATAGGGTCGAATATGGACCTCCTGGAGATGAAGCCACTCTGGTTGGGGTGTACCAGCCTATGGATGACACCGGCTACTTGGATTGCAAGGGCTTTGGTGAGTATTTTGTAGTCTGTGTTTAGTAGAGTGATCGGGCGGTAGTTCTCAATTTTTGAGCGGTCTTTCTTCTTATATAGGGGGCACATCCATCCCACTGTGAATGGGGAGTCGGCTGTCACACCATGCAGTTGAATGTCGTTCAGTATGTGCGTCATTACTTTAATCACATCGAAGCTTGGTTTCTCATTTTTTTTGGCTTCGTTGTGTTTCTGGTGGAGTAGTTTCCATACGTCGTATGGTATACCATCAATGCCTGCGGCGCTTCCGGACTTCGACGATATGAGGGCATCAAGGACTTGTTTTTCTGTTAGTACCTCGTTCATTGATTCTGGTGGTGTCTCAAGTTTTTGGTGTTCTGGGATTTCTGCAAGGGATCATTCTCTCGCTCGACGTTTGATATCTTCGGTGTGTTGGAGTATGTCAGCTGATTGGATTGTGTCATGGTATGTTTTCGCGATTTCGGCCATTTCTTCAGACTTACATGTGTATCTTTCAGTGTTGGGTATCTGAAGGCGGTGGATGATGTCCCTTGAGGTCTTAGGGCTGTTTACTTTGGACCAGTATTTACTGATGGTCTCGCCATGTGTTGCCCATTGTGCTTGTGTGCGGAGGGAGGCCTTTTTAAAGTTCTTTTTCTGTAGGTGGCTGATTTCTTTTTCCAGGAGTATTTCGTTTAGTCTCGCATCTTCTGATCTGTCGATGTTCCGGTCATTCGCTAACTTGCGCATGTCTTTCATTAAGGAGCGGATTTGTTGGTTTATTTTATGTAAGTGCATCTTTGCGGTGTCTCTGGCTATTTTGTTCATATCACTTTTAAAGGTGCACCAGATTGTTTGCGGGTTTGTTTCATTGGTTCAGGGGGTAGGGTTCTCAATGTCGGCTTGGGCTTTAATGCCTCCATTAGGTCGGTGTTTGTTACAAGACCGTGTGGCCAGGACCAGCGGCCTTTCCCAATGTGAGGTAGATTCGGTGGGGCGAGTCTTACTGAGACTAGGTGGTGGTCAGTTGGTATTTGGCAGATATGTGAGTCCCAGTCAATCAAACTTGTTGTGTGGCGTTCTGACGCATATATTCTATCAAGTCTTGACAGTGTTTGATGGTTACTACTGAAGGTGAATGTTCTGTGGTGCGGGTGTGCAATCCTCCAGGTGTCTTGTACCTGCAGTGTTGTTCTCAGGTCGCGCAGTGCATCTATTGCAGCTTCATTATCAAATCGTGCTGGGGCCCAGTCTATTGGGTCTTCGGTGAGGTTGAAGTCGCCCATCATGAGGTCCGGGGCATTAAGGCTTAGTCTTAGCCATTTGGATTTAATTTTGTTCCAGAAGTTCGGATGTTCGTTTGGGTTGTTTGGTGCGTACACGTTTAATATTTTTATTATATTATTATCATGCCATTTAATGGAGAGAAGGGCTGCTCGTCCTGGTATTAATACTTGCATTTTAGCATTGGTGGTGTTTATAATCTCTTTGTTGAGTATGAACACTATTCCGGCTGAGCTGCCAGGGCGCGTTATGTCACTAGAGTTCAAGACTACTAATCTTCGTGCGTACAGGGTGTCAATTTGCGTTTGGTGTTCGGGGCACAGGTGTGTTTCCTGTACGCATAGTATCCCGATCCGTTTTTCTCTCATTTCTCTATTGATTGCTGTCCATTTGGAGATTTGATTTTGACCAAGGTGCGTTGATGTATGTCCCTTAATGTTTAATGTTGCGATTTTAACATTTGCTCTTGTTTTGCAGTCCGTGTTGGTGTGTCCTGAGGGCGGTTGGCTTGTCGCCGGGTTTTGGGGTGTAGTGTCCTGGTTGGTGTTAGGTGCGGGAGGGGGATGGGTTGTTGTGTTGGGGACGGGTATGGTGGGTTGGGGGAGTCTTGATGGTTGTGATTGGGTGTATAAGTGGTCACGGTAGTGGTTATGCGGTGTGTATATGTTATTCCCACTCGTTAACTGGGGCTGAATGGGGTTTTGCCCTGTTAGGGCGCTTCCACTTCCAGAACCCCCAGGATGGTCATCGAAGGGCCTCCCAGTGGCTCGAGGCTGCCCTCCTCCACATCTGGGGGGGTGAGAACCAAAACCAATTGAGGGACCGTGTTGGGGGGGGGCATGAAAGGTGTAGTTGGGGTGATCGTCATACTAAAGCTACTGTACGATCATGTATGTAGCTCAGAGCCGGCATGTTCTGACCAACTAGCAGTGGACTATGTTAGCATTTTCGATGTATAGCAATGCCCAGGTCATTACTATTTACTACTAATGAAAACTTCAGCCTCTCGGCACGGCTCGTCCGAACCTAAATAGGTATCCGTGGTCTGGCATGCACCATGCTTTGGTGAGACGACGCCTGCTTTCCTGTCCCATTTGCACGGTCAGTATATTTGGGCAGGGGTCTATGTTTTACGGTTCACGTCTCGACAAACCGTTGTTACTGTCCAACGGCTCACGTGGCAAGTAGGGACCGGGCCTAGGCTGGAGTCTTTGGGGCGCGTTCTATTATTCTTAGTGTTATGGGCGCGGTGGTAGCGACAGGATATATTCACAATGATGGTTGGCACAAGGAGGTACAGATATGTGGGTGTAGGTAGTAGTAGTAGTAGTAAGGCTGAGGGGAGCTTGGTGGGTTATATATGTAAGGGGGTATCTGTACCATTTGTATATACTGGCAAGAGGATAATGCATGGTGGTATCTAGGTGTGGTGGCCATTCTTACTGCCTCTAGGTTTCCCCGATTGGCGGGATGAGTTTGCCACGTTCCTAGCACTCAGTTTCGGGCTGTTCCAGAGTGGGACTTGGGGGAATGGGCATAAGCCGCGGGGATGTGCGAGGGAGTGGCAGATCTGGCAGGGGTACAGTGCTGCTGCTATCCCGCAACCGTCAAGGCCGGTTGGGTATTCCAAGAGGTTGTTAAGACCGTAGCTCAAGGGTTGACGGGATCCGAAGGGCTTTGGCCTCAGCTCGTGCGCTGTGCCCCTTACCCGAGTATGTGCCCTTAATTTCAGAATGAAGTCTGAAGGACTTCCGGAGGCTGGCTACTCTGGTTGAGTGCCGGAGGACTTCCGGATGAGCATGGGAAACTTCCGGAGGAGTACAGGAAACTCCAGAGGAGTTTCATCCGCTGCATTGGGTTCGAAGGTGAGACTTCCCAAGGTAAGTTCCCTAGATAGAAACACATAGAGGATATGCTGCAAAGGACAGAGTCCAAAGCAGGATAGGATAGGAGGAGTGGTCCGAAGGACAGGACGTCCGGAGGTCCGAAGGTCCGAAGGTTACGACATCCGAAGGTTACGACGTCCGAAGGTTACGACATCCGAAGGTCAGGAGGACCGGAGGAGTGGACAGGATTCTAGGACAAGAGAAGGATGGCTACAACGGACAAGGTCCGGAGTAGAAACAGACAGAGGTAGACTACACTTAAGTAGAGACGGAGTTGACAGGAAGTAGACAGAAGTCTCGGAAAGACAGGAAGTGCCGGAAAGGCAAAAGTCCGGCTTAGGGAATCAATCCCTAAGCATGGATGGGGACGGAAGACAAATCTGGAGGACCGGAAAGTCGGCCTAGGGAAGGATTCCCTAGGCCTAAGGAAAGTCAATACTAAGATGGACCGAAGTCTGAGAACAGATGCGAGAGAGAGCAGAATCTAAGATGAGTGGAATCTAAGTTGAGTGCAATCTAAGATGATATTCGAACTGAGGAAACTTTACAGGAGTTGTACAGAGGTTTATATACTGGAAGGGATCCGAGAGGATCAGTAAGCTGAAGACTAATGCTATGTACGAGCATGTGGAAACAGATTGGTAAGTATGAATGGAACATAAGTAAATGAACTCGGAGATGAACAAAGTACAAGGATCAATAAGCAAGACGGAAACACAGATAACCGAAGTCCGGAGTCAAGGGGATTACCATAAGGAGATAGACGCTGATTTAAGGTTTGAGCTTCGGATATGAGTATAGGTCGGATCCGGAGGTCTGGAGATATTGAATGAGGCATCTGGATATCGGATGAGCGGATCCAGAGATCTAGGTGAAGACGGGACTAGGATATGAATCATGGATATAGTCCGATAGTCTAGGGAAGGTAAAGTCCCAGGTGGAATGAGCTCGGATCCGAGTGGACCAAGGGTGGATGAAGCAGGCTAAGCTGCGGAGGTCCGGAGGTATGGACATATGGATGTACGAAGGTGTACGGATCCAAACCGATAGTGGACTGGAGGTCTAGAGTCATGGATAAGGGTATGGAGGTCTGGATGTGCGTCCGGAAGGCGTGGGAACATCATCGGACATGGGTCCGGAATACGGGATATGACAGAGGTGGAGGAAGCCATGTAGGTCTGTCCAGGTTTTTGCATCGTTGGTGGGACTAGACACAAAGATGTTGAAGCGGGGAGTGGAGAGGCCTCCAGTGATTTTGAAATCGAGGAGTTCGATGTGGACGGAAACAATGAGTTCTTGCGTGGCTTTGTAGACCGATTCCTCATCTGGGAAGCTGCAGTTTGGGAAGCCGCACATTGAGAAAGTGTCGTCAATGTGGTGCCTGTCGTTGTCATGGGCCCAGACATCTACGACGGCCTTCCGGACTATGTCTGTGTTCGAGGTAGTGAAGCCGGACAAGCAAAAGAGTAGTTCCAGGGGGTGTGAGCAATTGAAGGGAAGTGCCTCGAATGTGATGTCCATGGAGGACCAGATGCGCTGGTTTACGATGAGGTTCGCCGTCTCTTCAGGCAGTTTATGCACTAAGAAACCGACAGGGAAGTCTTTCGCCCCTCTACCGCCTTGGGGTTGCGGGGGGGAAATGCGAATGGGGGGAGCTTCTTGGTGGACGAAGTCGTTCTGCGATGATGGCGGGCTTTTCTGCAACATCTTTGCCTGAGTGGTCAAAGACGCGAACCATAAACTTAGGGTGTTCCACTTGGAACCAGGCTAACAGCACCTTGTTGTTGAGGTGATCAAAGATTTGTGCCAAGTGGGCCATGTGTACTTTGGGAAAACCTCCCACAGGCGTAGGGGTGAACTGTAGGAGTATAGTATGGTAGTTTATGCTGTCCCAACTTAGGACAGATCTGTTGGCTTCCGCTAGTGCGAGGTGGGCAAGGATTGCACCTTCCTCCGCAGTTTGTGTGCGTGTGCTCGTGGCAGGCGGGCTGGGTGGAGCGCTCATTGCTTGGTCCACTATGGCATTTCCAGGGGCGTGGATGGAGTTACTCAGGTCGCTTTGTATAGCGCTACTCTCCGGGTTCTTAACAGGTGTAGTCACTTTGAGCTCTTGGGTTACGAGGGGGTTTGTTGGGGGGGTGGGGCCGGCGATTTCGTGGTGGGTGGGGGTGGGAGTATCAGGGGGAGAGGCGGGTGAGGAGGGTGGGTCAGGTAAGAAGTTCAAGTGCTGGTCCATGTCGTCGTCGTCTGAGAGAACATTTTGTGGGAAGTAGCGTGGTCCTTCACGAGGTGTCTGAGATGGTAGACGTGGAGTAGAGGGGTAAGGGCGGGTGGATTGAGAGTGGACTTTGAGTGAGGTTGGCTCTTTGTCTTTCATCTCTGGGGTGGATGGAGTTTCCTTGATGATTCCTGGGGGGTTTTTATATGATGGTTTCAGGCGCAGTTTTCTACTGGTCTTCAGTAGGTGGGTTCGGGGGTTTCATCGTGGCCGAGGTTATTTTGGCGGTAAGGGGGTGTGTTGTAGCATGATTCATCTATATGGACGGTAGTTCTCATGGAAGACAGTTAGTGGAGGTGATAGGTGGGGTGGAGTCAGTTAAAGGTCAGTTATATTACGTCGAGCACAGCCCATCTTCTTCATGGGGGTTTCTTATTTGAACTTAGCGTGATGGATAGTTGTGCTAATGCAGAGAGGGTGCCTTGTTGTCGGTTATTTGGGTGTTGTCTTAGGATGTGGGTTGGTAGTTTTCGGTATTGTGTTGTTCAGTAGCAGGTTCAACTTGTATATATGTTCTGGGGGGTCAACGTAGGCTTTTGGAATGGTTTTGTTCATTTTCCTTTAAGTGGGAGTGGGATATGGCCAGTGGATTACTGTGAGCTGTAGTTGCTCAGCCTTGCCCACAAATTTTTGCGTGGGAAAACCGACCATTGGTGGTGGTACTGGTTCAAGGGCCCGAAGTTCCGATTTTTGGGGGTCCGTTAACTAGAGAAATGCGCTGGTTGAGATGGCGATCACTGGTCCAACATAGGCTAGTAACTAAGTTCGAGCCATGGTTCCAGACCGGACCAAGGTAACACCAAAATTTTAATTTTTGTACTGCACACTTTGCCTCTCGACCACCTCAGCATTGTTCTGGCAACCTTGCTGAGGTGTGTACTATGTCCGTCATATTTCGTACCGTCTTGTACTGACTCGCGTACACTAGCCTCCAAGTCTGCTAGTGTTATCAGATGAGGAAATGGGATGATGTATCAGGGTTTCTGGCTAATAGTACAGAATAGATATATCAATACAACAGTATGGGCTGATTTAGTCTAGCTTTGCATTGGAGGGTATTTATTCCTGATGCAATTGTTGCATAAGCCTATCCAAAGCATTGTTGTACCGTGTAATCAGATCATCCGTCTCCGAGACAACATTTTTCCCGAGTCCCATCCCTGTGATAATGGTATAAGATTCACAATATGCGGAAAGCAATAGCTCGATGACTTAGAAGAGCTCTTCTTCTCCGAGTAGTCCCTGATGAAACACGTACACTCTAGAGTCTGCTGGGTGATCTGTTCAACAATACTGAGCTTGGATTAAATCTGGCCAAGAGTGTCGTCTCGTGACATGAAGCAGTAAACTTCTTCTAATTTATCGAGAAGAGATTGTACCAATTGGTTGCGTTCTGTTTGATTGAGAATGATCTATATAGAGTCAACAACTGCTGAACAAGAGGATGAAACTAAACATACTTCGGATGCGGTATGCAGCGCACCTAGCGCCATCTTTGCGTCAGGATATGCCTATGCAACTTAATTAGCTCACTCCCAACATAGGAGAGTGGACCGTACATTCACCAGAATCGGACTAAGAGTGTTGAAAATTTTGAGTGATTGAAGATATGGGGTTTGGAAATCGTCCGCCACAGTGAGGCCTGCTGGGCCATTGTTGGCTGTGGATGCCACAGAAGTGACATGTCCCTCGAGTAGTCTCATACTTTCCTCATCCTCACAGGCACCCCGAAGTTCAGCATCAACTAATTGGAAAGCAGGACCTTCTTCCACGCCAGACCAAGCAGCCTGAACCTGTGCGCCCACCAGAATTTAGAGATAAAAAACAAAATTGTTTGGTGTGATTACCTTTGAAGCAGGTTCTCCAGATGCTCCTTGGTTCGCACAGCCATGTGACGCATCCTTGGTGGACCTCAGACAAGTTCCAGATCAAAATAATGACCACCTACCCCAATATTCTGACTCAATGAAGCACCTTCGTCATCGGTGTTCCGAACAGCAAGGATTTTGTGACAGGAATGCTTGAAAGTTTCCGCACAATATCAGCCATATTCCAGCTCCGCCAGCATTCATGTCGATGTACAGAAACTTTGTTACTCACATTCTTCTTAAATTTCCACAGGGCCAAATGGAATCCTCTATGGGGCTGGCTCTGGATAAAGGGTGTGTCAGAGGCAGCAACGATGTCATTAGCACTCATCGATAGTAATTTCATGAGGGTACGCACCGAGCTCTTGCTAGCAGTTGCTTCTCTACCGTCCCTTTGCTGGGCGTTCTGGTCCTCAGTCATACGACACAGAGCACCGTACAAGCTTTGCATAGAGGATAATGCAGCATCCACGGCAGCCTGAGCTACACCATCATTCACAAGGATTGCTTGTCTCTCCTGCAAATCGACCAACACTTTTTGCACCTTTGCAGGGAGACCTGCAAGCCACCCCCTCGGAACACCATACAGATATAGCCTCATCGCTGTCACCAAGGCTGGCATTCCATCAACGTAGTCATCATCCTCTATGAAATATCTCGCAAAGTCCCATGCGTTTGCAATGAGTAGCTGCCACCTCTCCTTGGTAGGACTGAAAGGAAGATCCTTGCCTGAGGACTTTATTTTCCCCAATATCACAAGAACACAGAATCTAACATTTGCATCAGACTGAAAATGGACTCCACCAACTAGAGAAATACACCGGTCAAGATGGCCATCACGGGTCAGACGTTGACACCAGTCGTCATCCTTTGTCAGGGCACAGATAAGGCGGATGTAGCAAGAGTCTTGATTTTTGTGGAAAGAGGCGTCGGGTCCAGCGTCGTGGGTTGTCGGATTATCATTTGGACATACAGCAGTTAAAAGAGCCCGAGAAAGCTGATTCAGCAGTGGTGAGTCGACATCCTGTGGCATCGAGACACTGGTCATAGAAATCAAATCTTCTTGAGCTTCAAAAACAGCTCTAAGCGCACTATGCCAGACTCGGGGAGGTCTGGTGGAGCCCATACAGCGGATAAGTGACTTGATGTAGGACCGTCGCTTGGTAGAGCTCCCTAGTCCATGCATGGCACTCAGTGCTAGCAAAGCATCACCTTCTGTTTCATCGTCTGTGCTATCTGCATCGTGACAGCCATCCGCCAGGTAATCAATGAGCCAATCAAATTCTTCACAGCTGGGCTCACGCTCGTCGCTGTGACGCCACTGTAGGTCACCTCTCCAAATCAACTCTTTGTCGTCCGGACGTGAAAGTCTAGAGGACAGTCCATGGACAAGCATTGTTCTCAGAGCAGTACATGCACTGGCCTGAAGCTTCGGTTTAGCGTCCCCCTCCCATGGATTCTTGAGCCGAACATAGGCGGCACGTCCAGCCATGAACACATCGCGAATGAAACAATTTCGGGTTGACTGGAATTTATCATCCCAAAACACCAGAAGTTCCTCGCGGATTTTCACCGACTGGATGCAAAGATGGGCCATGGCTTTGCCAAACATTACATATAGCTCTTCCCTGTCACAACATGCCATGAAAATCTGCCGTAAGCATGCGAAGGCTGTTGAAGCATCAAGGTTTGGTGGCCATTGCATGCGAGGTACAATCGCAGCCGCAGCCTCGACAACTTCCAGGTTCATTGGTGTCTCTAGTATCCAGCGAATGGCGGACGATTTGACAAATTTATTAGGAGTGAATGTGAATTTCTTTGGAAGCATTCTTTTGCAAATGGCTACAAATAGCTCCAATCCTGGTGTCTGGAAAGGGCTGTCCGGATGCAACACCAACACAAGGATAGTGCCCGCGTAGAACAGAATGCCGAAAGCTGTGGTGCAAATGATGACGCTGGATATTGTGGTTTGTTTGACCCACATGTTGGCGCTTAGCGAGAGGCTGAAGAGCAGGAGCGAAATCTGGAGCAGCACCAGGAATGTCTGCAAGACAATCTTTAGACAGAAACATTTTATTCCATCTAGCTTCATCTGCCTGTCTACACCACGCTCTTCGAGAGTCCCTCGTCCCCAATTTGTTATGTAATAGTGCAGCCATTGCTTTTCCAAGACAGCCCCGAACGTGGCCAAGATGCTGAACGCGAGGCTAGCATACGCAAGTGTTTGAATCCAGATCATCGAAGGAGAATATCCTGTAGATGATGAAAGAGTGTTGATGTCAGGTACAGAATTTGGGCCATTGACAGTTATCTGGATTAGATGGAGGAGGAGGACATTGGTAGTGTCTCCTGGATCAGGCTGCATCCCGACAATGAAGGTCGAGTTGACGACTGCAAATATACCAGCCTAATACACCTGTGAGACTTGCATTGACGGACATAGAAAGAAACCCACAAAAGTCAGAATATTGCCCATATCGTCATAGGCCCGCCCGATGAAGTCGCAATCATACTCATGAGAAGCTGTCTTGTAAGCCGCCCAAAACTTTAAATTGTCATCTTTTCTGGATTCTTCTGCGGTAGGTTTTCCTCTGAGGATATCGAGAATCTGCTCCAGCATATTCAACCTTTGAGACAATATAGTTAGATGTCAGGTGTGCCGAGCTGATCGGTGATATTTACATATTCCTGGCTAGACCTCCCTGAATGGACACACTTACCTCGCTCGTGCTGTTTGGCATTATTTCATCCCGGATCTGCTCGGGGGTGCTTGACCTTTGAGAAAATACAGTCAGACGTCAAGCATGCCATACTGATCATTCGACATTCACTAATTCTTATGAGGGTCGACCTCAATGGACACAGCCAGTTCCTCTGTCACCGCATTTGCATAGATCGTATCCCTGTGTCCATAAGTATCATAGACAACCCAGTCCAAGTTGCCACTTACTCAATGCTGGGGAGGTCGGTATCAGCAAGTGCAGGAGGGGATCATGGGGATGCACTTGCCATGTTTTGGGCTGGGGGGCATAGGAAAGTAGGAAGGGAGAAATGGTGGAAATATATATTTGGCGCTCTGCACATCAAAGAGGCACGTTCTTATCTGGCGCCAAAGCCCTGTAGCCGATTGCGCCGGAACATGAGGTGCTATAAATCAGGCCCTCATCAGGCCCTCAAGGCAGGCATTTGAAATTTGCCGAGACGCTCATCTTGAGAAAGGAACTTACTATGCTATTCTTGAGTCTCAAGAGCCCACAAAAGCATTGGACCAATACCTAGCGGAGGCGAAGGAGAAATGAGGTCAGGAACTTCGGAAGATATGACTTGCTTAATCGCTGCGCTGGTGTCAATTTTGACACAGAAGCGTGCTCTTATCTGGCGCCAAATCCTGCTGCATATGTTGCCGATGGTCCCATGGGCAGTGGGACACAAAGTCTCACAGAACAAGGCAGAACCATCTGTGCTGTCTTCCAAAGTATGTGGATGGGCACGCAGTTCTCCGTCAATGTTAATTGTAAGAAGTTCATAACTAGACAATGACGGTCAGGCACATACATGAGGAGGGAAGTAGACGATCTTCTGAGACACACCTACAATGCTTCGCTATCGAAATGATTTTTTATAGTCATGAATATAAAATCTAGAAATTCAAAGAGTTGAAGGTTCGATCTGTGTAGCATGAAGCCTCATGGTGGTTCGTAGTCAAGAATTTAATGAGTTAAGGGAAGTTTCATTATTCAATAGCTGAATAGATATTTGAAACTACATCCGGAGCTGATGGGTGCAGCAGCACTGCCCAAATCCGATATACCTCACAGGAGCCCCTTCAGTGACAAATCCCGTATTATACGGGTCACCCAACCTACATAATATCCCGTGTAATATGGGCCAGCGGATTATGGGCCGATGTTATGTATATTCCCGATGTTGATGGGTGGGCCGGGAGAAATATTATTTCCGATGGAGACAGGTGGGCCCATCTATGCTGATGTTATATATATCATCGACGATAGCGGATGGGCCGGGAGAAATATTATTATGGAGATGGGTGGGCCCATGTGGGTAATATGTAGAGTAGGATTGACATTATATTATAGACCTGAGGAGAGATATATAGCAAATAGTATTATATAGACGGGTGGGCCGACGTATTAGTATTATTTTGTAGACGGATGGGCCGAGGGAGCGGTGAAATGTTTATTAGATAGATGGGTGGGCCGATGTAGAAAAATATTAGATAGACAGGTGGGCCGAGGGTGAGGTGAATTATATATTAGCTAGACGGGTGGGCCGACATGGGATCATATTAGATAGACGGGTGGGCCAAGGGTGAGGTGAGTTATATATTAGCTAGACGGGTGGGCCGATGTGGGATCATATTAGATAGACGGGTGGGCCGAGGATGAGGTGAATTATATATTAGATAGACGGGTGGGCCGAGGGTGAGGTGAATTATATATTAAATAGACAGGTGGGCCGACGTGGGGTCATATTAGATAGACGGGTGGGCCGAAGTGGGGAATTTTAGATAGACGGGTGGGCCCAGCTACATATCATATAGACAGATAGGCCGAGGTACAATCCCAAGTACCGAGTACCAAGTGCCGAGTGCTGGCACTCGGCACTCGGCATTTGAGACGAAAGATTCCACACAAAACTCGAATGTTTAGTACTGACTACCGAGACCCAGCACTCGGCACTCGGTACTCGACATTCGACTTTTGTGGAATCTTTTGTCTCAAATCCCGAGTGCCGAGTACCGAGTGCCGAGTGCCGGGTCTCGGTAGTCGGTACTCGACATTCGAGTTTTGTGTGGAATCTTTCGTCTCAAGTGCCGAGTGCCGAGTGCCGAGTACCGAGTGCCGAGTGTTGGGTCTCGGGGTTCAGGTCTCGGTACTCGAGACGAAACTCGAATGTCGAGTACTGAGTGCCGAGACCCGGAACTCGGCACTCGGTACTCGGCACTCGGTACTCGGCACTCGGCACTCGGCACTTGAGACGAAAGATTCCACACAACACTCGAATGTCGAGTACCGAGAGCCGAACCCCGCGACCCGGCACTCGGAACTCAGTCACTCAATCAATGGACTGGCATAGGTTACATTCATTCAAAACTTGTATATACATCTACCACTATGCAATTATGTAGCCATGTCAACCTCCCCAGAAGACTCTTCAACCTTCACCTCCACCTCAACATCCATGTTGCTGGAAGAGTCATATTCTGGGACAAGGTTGCTTGGATCACCTGGGTCCACAACGTCGCCGGACGCATCTGGGTCCTCTGGGTGAACGACTTGGTTGTAGTCAAACAGGAGACCCTCAATGGCAGAGGCATCCGGGAATGTCGGGGCTGCGGGTGTGGTAGCCATAGTTTCCATACTGAGATCAATCAGAGGAGGGAGTGCGGATTCCGGGGGTGACATGGTGCGGGGGCCAGATTGATCAAGCAACAAGGATGTTGCAGGGGCAGGAGTGTCTGGAAGTGGGAATGAGGGGTGCCGGTCGATGATTTCGCGCCTAAGGCCTTCATGGAGGCATTGCAGGGTATCAATCTTACCATCCTGCTCTGCCACACGAGCCTCGAGAAGAGCGATTCGAGCTGCGCCATCTCGAATCGCAATGGACATGGCATGGAGATCCGGCATGGGCAACCCGAGTGCTGCAGCAGGGACTGCCAGGCCGCGTGTTGCAGCAGGGACTGCCGACCTGGAAGACGGAAGTGCTACAAGGGAAACTTAAGGTCAGACGGTGAAGAATGAAAAACTCGGGTGACTTACGAGCTGGTGCAGGTGCAGGTGCAGGTGCCTTGACGGCAGTGATGGTCTTACTGCGACCACACATCTGGGTCTTGGGAGTGGTCACAGCAGTGACACTGGAAGTTCCGGCCAGTCCACGAGACTGACTGCGAGTTCGGGCCCTGGACTGGGAGGCACGGGACGCTTTGGAGGGGGTGGGAGTTTGGGATGCGGGGGGAGCCTTGGAGGGAGTCTTGGACGAAGCCCTGGATGGTGTTCGGGACCTCGCCTTCCGGGTAGTAGAGGAAGCACGAATGCGAGGAGGCGGGGATCCCATAGTCGCAGGGGTGCACTTGATCTTCTTTGTCATGCAGTAGATGCACGACATACACGGAGCCCCGGTCCTCTTGTCCGACCGAGTTGCGCAAGGCCATTTTTGCTTGTGGCAAGCATAGCATGGGTTGTTCTGTTGGTTGTATTAGTGTTTGGACCCACTTGATATATTTAAAAGTACTCACCGGTCCGGGAATGAGAATGTCGACTGCAGGGATGACTGGGGGTGCCTGCACCGGAGGTTCGGGAGTTGGCTGGGCGGGCTCGACAACTGCTTTGTGACTGCTGGCAATCACCTGGTATCATGTAAGCAAACGCCCAAGTCCCAGACGAATAAATGACACTTACTGTGGCAGGGCCAAAAGGTTTCTTCTTGGGTACCCGGGGCGAGCGAGGCAAATCAGGCGTCCTTGCGACAATTGTGGAGAGCCGTGGGAGGATGATCTCCGGCACTCCACCCGAAAGTGGCTACACAAAAATGAGAGACAAAAAACAAATGAACAAGACGACATGCCTGCATAACCGAGTCTTCATCATCTTCCGACTCCACAATGGGCTTGGACTTCACAATGCGAGCAGACCTCTGACACTTGTGAGTCTTCATCGCGGATTTCGGGGGTTGGGAGGAGGATCCAGAAATCAAGGGGGACTTCCTCTTCTTACTCCCTTCTGCCTCGGGATCCGGGTCAGCGAAGATGGCCTTACCTTTCCCCTTGTCCTGGGACTCAGTGGTGGGGTTGGTGGAAGGGCCGGCGACATTGCCAGCAGGGATGGCTGGGGAGGGAAGATTGACAGGAATCGGACCTGTGGATGGGGGGGCAGCAGTTGGGAGATCGAAGGTCTGGTCGCCTAAGGCGTTCCAGGCGAGGACCTTGGGGTGCCAGGGGTGCCTCAGAATGCGAGGATCGTTGTACCCGATGGAGTGCCAGTCAGGCCAGACCTTGGGAACCATGTTCCGGATGCGCTGGAGCTCTTTGGAGCACGAAATGATGAGGCCGGGAATAGGACCAACCCCGGACCCATGCTCCTTGGCTACATCAGACTACCTAGATGTTAGAAAAGAAAAAGCACCAAAATAAAATACATACCACGAGTGTAGCAACCTGTTTTCCCAACACCGCGTGGCTGGGACCCGGGGGAATCTGCCGGGCGGCGCTGATGATGGCCATGATCTGGGCAGTGGATGCCTTCAGATGGGTCAAAGAGTCGTCAACTGGAGTGGACATGATGAGTGGGTTGAGAGATTGAAAGATCTTGAAATCAGATTGAAATCAGTTATCAGAAAGATGAAGTTTCAAAACAAACAAGACATTTGATGGGCGATCCACAAAATCGTTGATTGTTTGTGTTTGTTTTGTCATGGTTCAACTTTCGGCAATCGCCGGCTGTGTGTTGAACTTCGAAGTTTTTTAGATCATCAGTCAATCAGTCCACCAATTCTCCACACATGAGTTCCCATCCAGCCGTTAGATTTAATGACCCCCCGGTGACCGACTGTAATTCTATGGATGTGGATGACTCATCTATGGGCCGGGTATCACTAGGTATGTTGTATTCTTATCATGCCTTATCTATTCACCGGGCATCCCTTAGATGACTTAGATGACTTATACCTCGGGCCGGATGATGACATAGAATATGGTTCTACGTCATCCGGACCCCCGGATGCATCGGCTGCAATACCCGGTATGACTATACATTCCTTATCATCGGGGATCCCCATGCATGCTAACTTCACCCTTGAAGATCAATCACATCCGGGTCAAGGTGATGATGTCAGCTGTCTCATTGATCCAGACTTGTACCTCGGGCCTGAGGATGATGTCATTGAGGTTGATGAGTTGCTGGATTCTGCCGATCCTCCCACTTTTGCTCCGGCCACCTCAGAGGTGTCTATTTCATGTGGGTCATTCATTCCAGACCATTATTGATACTTATCCTATCTCCCAAGCTGACATATCATCTACCGAACCTCATGCAGACCAGCCAGAGCTCGATATCGAGGATGTACATTTGATGGTCCGGGAGCTCCATCCTTTCGGACAATACCAACACCCAGCATGTGAGTATCTCAAAGGAGAGCATTTATATTTTTGCTAATATTTCTGGAAGACCAATCCCTCCAAGATCAACTACTTGATTACAAACACCATATTGGAGGTCTTCCTGACCCTTCCATCCAACAACTAATCGAGGCCGAGCGACCATTCCGAACTGCTTGGGCAGAAACATCCGACAAGCTGAAAAAAGCTGATGCAGACCTGCAGAGGTTGCAAAGAGTTGAACAGATGAGCATTGAAATGCTCAAGGTAGTAGATTCCATGATTGAACACTTTGAAGAACAAATGACCATGTAAATTACTGTATTGCAACCTCTGAATTTTCATTGACATGCCCACATCATGTACACTACCGAATTGTTCAATACATGTCCCCGGGTGTCGAACGGGACTTGATACACGATGGTCGGGAGTCGATAATCGGGACTCAACACTTGGCACTCAACGTTCGGGACTCGATTTTCGATGTTCGGGACTCGCTGCTCGATAGTCGGGACTTGGTGTTTAAAGAATCTCGGGCTTTGGGTTTCGGGACTCGAGGTTTGATAGTCGGCATTCAATGGCCGGGACTTGATGCTCACGACTCGATGGCCGGGACTCAATAATCGATGTTAGACGTTAGGATTACCATACTCGATATTCGGTAGTCGGGACTCGGCATATAATATTAGGTCAGATATATGATAGTTCCACATTGACATTTAAATACAAGCAGGTAAAGGCAGGCAGTTTATGATCAGTCCATTACTTCTTTCCCCTTGCTCTCGTCACTCGAGCCCTTGTGTCCAATGGCTGTTGTGTTGACTTACTCCGGGTTGTCCTCGCTGATGGCTCAATCACTGCTTTCTTTCCCCGCATGTTCTTTGGCGCCGGCGACCTATTGACTCTTTCGGTTGCACCATCCTCCTGAACATGTCCAGTGACTTGCTCAGTCAGTCCAGTCAGGAGGTCGCCCATTCGCGATGTCAGCAGCGCACCAGTCTTCCCTGCATTGACCGGGCGAGGAGTTGGAATTGCCCGTGGGACGGCTGTCCCTTCATGTGCTGTTGAAGGACCAGGCTCCGTTCTGGGTCTCTTTTGCGGGGATCTACCTTCCTCTGTGTCATCATCAGCATCATCCTCCATGTGATGAGTGTCGCCCTCGGGATTGCTCTCTGGATCACTCTCGTGATCGGTCTCGGGATCACTGTCAGTTTCAGTTGCCAAAATCCGAGGCCTTCGGATCATAACTCGTCTGACTTTACGAGTCCGATGAGAAGGCAAATTCCCAGATACAACCGAGGCTACCATGTCCCCATCTCTGTTCTTCCATGCTTTGAACAGGAATGTCGGACCTTCGCCTTTCTCCTGCCGAGCATACCAGAAATTCAGTAAGGCGGTCATGTCCCAATGTTGCAACTTTGAAGGCTCCTTCAAGTCCACATCCGCTGGAACATACTTTCTTGCCACAAAGTCAGCCTGACTTTGTATGATGGTGCTCCATGGCACAACTGCCTTCTCAATCCCGGAACAGATACCTGCATAAATGCATTCAACAAATGTTCGGGTGTTGCGACGATGGACTCACGATAGTGCGATGTGAGAAATGCTCTCACAATGGTTTTCTTCTCCTCGAGTTTAGTTTCGGTGATGTCAGGAAGCACCGGCATCCCATCCCCGTCGATTTTGAGTTCGAAAGCAGGCTTCTTGATTCTCTTTCGACCTCCCTTCACCTGTCGCCCGCCATCTCATGCCCCGGCACCTATCATGATGAAGTTCAACAAATTAATTCCAGTAGCCGGTGATCAAGCACTCACCGAATTGTTCCTGCGCGTACTCCTGCCAAACTGGCTCGATGTCCTCCCAATCCTTCGTCTTCATGAAACTTTCCCCATCTCCTAATGCCTCATTATCATCGTGCCTGCATGAAATGTATTGAGATTGAAGATCTCTGAAGATCTTCGATGACCAAATTGACTTACATCCCGAACAGAACCTCTCCCTGTTCATTCTTCCACGCCGACATCACAAACACTCTCATCCCGCATTGCCTCCACATCTCCTTCAAAAAGTGCTCCATATACGCCGGTCCCTTCTTACGAGCCACTTGTGCTTGTATCTCGGCAGGAGGAAAGTTGTTGGACCATTCTTCGGTCGTGTCTTTCGCCTTCTCCAACTCGTCGTCAGACAATTCAGCCATGACTCTTTTTACAGCCACCTGATAATGCTTGAACATATCGGGACCTCCTGGCTTTGCCCCGGACTCGTCCTCAATCCTCTTCAGCACCTCCTCCCGTTTCTGCTGGTAGATCACCTGCCTAGGAGTCCATTTCCTCCCATACTTTATCATGTCCTTCCTTTCCTTCTTTTTCTTGTTGTTGAACAACCATGTCTTGTACATCTGAGAGTTCATGGAAGAATAAGATGTTAAAATTTTAGTTTTGAATGAAGCATGGATGAATCACCTGCTTCCTCTTCTTCCATTGTGCTTGATCGACCTTGGGAGCAAATAGCCTGGCAGCCCTAGCTATGGCAGTGAAAACGGCCCTCTTCTCATTCCTTTTCGCCGAAGTCCACTCAGGAAGGTAGTTCTTCAACTGCGAAATTTCATTATCCGTGAGCTTCTGTGTCTGTGGTTGACGCGCCCTATGCCTTCCAGAAGTGGAAGTCAACTGAGTGGAATGACCTGATCTTGCCATTGTGAATGAGATTGCAGAAAGGGCTGAGGATGAGTGAGGTGGAAGTAATAATGGTGACAAGTTCAACTTTGAGCAATGCCTAACAGTTGGTTAATTGACCCATATTGGATGCAATTCCATTGTTGGAAATGAATTTGTAATGACGCATCCAGACTGCATAACATCACATTGCAATAACAATTTATTCACATTCCTGAGCTGATGCTTTGCTTGCAGCCTTAGAAAATAACATGAAGATAGGTAGATGCACCCCACTGCAAAAATCCCACAGGGTGGAAGCAAGGGGCAGCAGAGGTAGGAAAACTTGGGTCAAGGTCCCACTTGCAAGCACAAAAAGACGTGCCTACAGGTCCATGCCTAGCTCTCCCCCAGAATCACCAACAATTTGGCCTGTTGAGGCACCACCTCTTTGGGAAGACATTCCTGGCAACGCTTACGAGCAAGACCAAGGCTCATTTGAGCCTTTGCAACTCCCAAAAACCATGGCAAGTTCATGTAAAATGTTGCATTGCAATTCAAATGATAGCTAAGTATAACAAATGCAGAGTCAGAATGACTACCTCAGGCAATGGCTGCCAAGGCAGGAATCATATCTGCATCACCTCCTCGATCGAGAAGCTCCACCAGAAGATAGGAGATGCGTTGTCTGCGACCAGGATGGGGTCTACAAATGTCAAGATTGTCTTGGGGAGCCACTCTATTGCACTGGCTGTTGCAGAAGTCAACATCTTTGCAATCCCTTCCACTGGATCAGTCAATGGAACAGTCAATTCTTCGAGCAAAGTTGTCTCGCTCACGTCGGACTCATCATACACCTCGGTCATGAGGGCAAACAATGTCCCGTACTTACAGATAGGTGGGATTTCTTTGAAGAAGACGAACCGGAAGACCAGCTTGAGCCTGAAGATCTACCATCTGTGTCAGGACCCGAGTTCCAGCCGAAGGAAAACACCATGGTCATCATTGACAAATCCGGAGTTCATCACCTCCGGGTTCAATGCTGCAAGTGTCCAAATTCCATGAGTCCAGACCTTCAAATGTTTCGACATGGATTTTTCCCCGCTTCATTTAACAAGCCGAAGACTTTGTTCACCTTCAGGGTTCTCGATGATTTTCTATTGGACAACCTTGAATGTGGGACCTCGGCGATGAACTATTACAGCAAGCTCCGGTGAATGACCTCGAGCATGTTTCCACACCTTGTACCGGTAATGCTATATCTCTCATCTCAAGGACAATATTTTGACAAAGAATGTGGCAAGGACCGATATCGAGAGCTCATGAGAGTCGCCCAACAGTGGAGGCAGTTGAAGACGATGAAATGGCATGGCTTTGGCCATTGTTCCGACAGCCCAAATGCAGGAGATCTCGCATTATTTTGCCCGGCATGTCCTCAGCCTGGGATTAATGTGTCCTTGTCAGGGGATGAATCACTTGATGAGTGAGTCTTCCTCGATACCGAAGTCACCGTGGCGATAATAACAACTCCAAGGTGGAAATACACCCGGTCATTTGTTATGGACAGAAATTTCAAAGCCGAACACCTGCATCCCATGAAGCCATTTGATGAAGTTTGGCTGTCGGATGGGTTGGGATTCATGGTGGGAAAGGACAGGTATAAAACGCATCTTGCAGAGGCTGCCGACACTTTGGAAAAATCAAGCTGCAACAATCACCGGGCAGTAAATCAAGCAAATGCGGCTCGGCACAAGCTGGAATCCACGGGCATCGGGGGAGTAGCCTGTGCTCGACACGGTTGCTTTGTTCCTCACTCGATGGTAGATTTTCAGAAAGGCGAAAGGCAAGCCGACCCAGCCATTCGACATTCACGAGTTAACCATGCATCATTCGCAGACAAATGAACATGGACTATGCCCTTTGTGAGGCTGCCCGGCACAACATGGAAGGCATCACCAGGGCAGTCACCTTCTATGACATCAACTGTCAATACAACAAGCACTTTCGGGTTCAGGTGGATCGAAGCCGATTTCTCGAAATGGTTCCAGAATTGACCATCATTCCCGGAATCGGGTTGTGGCACATCCACGGACATCAGGACAGCTGCTATGTCCATTATGCATCGAATTTTATCGAAGGCATCGGTCGGATCGATGGAGAGATCATGGAGACCCTATGGTCACGTCTCAACCTGATTTCCCCTGCTGCTCGGGGAATGTCATCCCCGCATCGAAAGGAATGTCTCAATTATCAGATGAATGATTCCAATTTCTGCAAGATGATCCGCATGAAAAGGACCCTTTGCCGAAAATACAAGCAGGCGAAGAATGGCATCGCCGAAAGCGAAATGGCTTTCAACAGACTCGATGAAGCAGCACCTGGGGATTCAAAGACAGAGTGGTTAGCCAGGGAGAGGATCGCTCAGTCCGGCAGAATAAGTGATCCTGCGGCCATGGATGTATATGAGATTAATATCAAGAAGGGTTAGTTGACTTTGTCTCCATCAAAGTCCGAATTAATTGTGCGCTCAGCACCAAGCAAAAAGGAGATCGAGCTTAGACTACTAGAGGAGGGCAATGCCCGAAATGCAGCACCTGCTCGCAGATCTGTGGCGACATGGATATCAATGGGGTTGGCGATTGAAGAGGCTCAAATCACATTGCTCATCGAGGTCCAAAGAATTGGTAGAAGAACTACCGAGACACAGAGGTTAGACATCGCCCGGCAACGCGATTGTCTCCCAGGCCAGATAGATGGATTCACTCAGTCTGCTATTACCCATCTCGGAGAGGGATTTGATGCAGATGACGATCCCGAAGACATGAACTTAGACATTCTCAATGATCTCGATGATGACTTGGCAGACTTCACCGAGACATCTGACACATGGGCAAACTCCCCCGAGCTCACTGTAATCCCATTGCCATCAAACCTCGGGGTAGATCGATGCAGACGCTGCATGGCAGATGATCTCATTCCGCTGGAGATGTCTCTTCGTGAAGGGCAGGCCAATGACTCCCTTCACAACCTCCGAATTCACTTGTGCAACAAGGCGATTCTGTTTCGAACAACAGTTAGGCAAGCCAAATCCCAGGCCCTGAAAACTCAAGCTTGGTCCCAGGTGACTTCGGTGCAGCAGGCACTGTCCCTCCATGCCAGTATATATATGAAGACGAGGAAGCAAATGATGCAACTGGAGCCAGGGCAAGACCAGGTTCAGAAATACAAACCCCTGCTTCGCAAGCAGCTCAAAATCAGCACTGCCGTCAGCAATCCAAATGCCTGGGGTCAGCGAAACGAGTCCCTCGCTTGGTTCTGGTCAGTTGAAGTTGACCTTGGGGGTCCCGATCACTCATGGAATGAGGAATGTGAGTTCGGGCATGCTTGACGTGTCCCGCGCTCAGCTGACGGACCCATCCAAAGTTTACCGAGTTCACTGGCTCCGGGCAAAGGCACTAAGGGATCGATGGAAGGAAGAAATGATGTTGGTCCAATTGGAGATGGATTGGACATGTAACTTTTTCTTGTGGAAAGCAACCCAATGGAGTGACAGGATGCGCGAATCATTGGTGAAACACCTTCCGGGTCATGCATGTTACTCGGGAAGGCAATCCAAAATGTATTCATTGCTTGCACAGGATGCCCAGGCAGCATTTCAAGACCTGAAGAGCGGGTTTATAGAGGCTCAAGATGAATGAATTTTTTTGCCAAAGATATGAAACAGCTACTTCGACCCAAACATTTTAGTCCCGGGAATTGGCCGGGTCGACCCATGTCGGAGTTTGAAAAATTTTATCAATCAACCAGTGGCTCATATCTTCACTTCCGAACCAACTGCCATTGTCATTGTCATTTCCAGCTTCAAAATCCTGCATTCACCATGTCTGTATTGCATACTCCTCCCACATCCCCTTCTGATTCTCAGACTTCCGGCAATGGGTTCCGACCCCTCACACTCACTCAGGCAGATATTGCAGCCACAATGTCAATGGCTGCATCTCGCATCCGAGCATCCATCTCTCAATATCAGATGGAGGCTGCCCACACCGAGGAGCCTTCTGCTGCTCGGATCATGCACTTTAAAGCTGGGCTGCAATGGGAGATAGCTGTAAGAGAGTGATGACTGTGGTGGTAAATGCTGACATTTCCAACAGACTTTTGTGACTCCCATCCTGCAGTACTCAGCTGCAAGGAACATCATTTCGGTTGTTCCGAGCCCGGTTGCTCATATTCTTACAGTTGATTCCCGAGCTCACCTGGAACATGGTTCCGGACCACATCTTTTCATCCCACCTATGCCAGTTTCAAGATGTTGCAGATCTGGGGGATCCCTCCCACATTGTATCCACCTATGGTGCTCAATGGTGGACCGGACCAACTGCCATCCCAAACGAATTATGGCCATGGGATCAGGTATTCACTAATTGTGTCTGTCACCACCAGCATTGGCTAGTAAGACTTTTACAGAATTTCCTTGAGTAATGACTAATCCTTTCTAGTCTGGCGTTGAGGACGAATGTCTTGTTGTTCCCGAGCAGGTGGATGAAAGCTCAGTTGCAACACTGAAGGCACTGAAGTGGATGAGGGAACGCCTCCTGACAGTGATTGAGGATCAACAAGCTGGCATCCGTGAAAAGATGGCAGAGATTCAGATGTACACCGCCGTCCTAACCAAATTGAAACCAAGGGGACCAGAGTAGTTCTAATGCTTCAGTTCACAATGTTGAAGTCTAAATTCTGTACATGATGCAATCAGCACTGAAAATTACATAATGACTTTCAAATATCTGACCTATTGCTATATGCAGAGTCCCGCATACCAAATATCGAGTCCCGAACATAGAGTCCCAAATTTCGAGGCCCAAATATCGAGACCCGAAGTTGTCTCCACTATCAACCATCGAGTCCCGACTACCGAGTCTTGAAACCCGAGTCCCGACAATCGAGTCCAGAAACCCAAACCCCAACCATTGAGTCCCGACAATCGAGTCTCGATTCCCGAATATCGACACCCGAACAGTACCGAGTCCCGAGTAGCATGGAGTCCTGAGCACCAAGTGCTGACACCCGACACCCGACACCCACGAGCACCGAGCACCGACTACCGACTACCGAGCACTGAGTCCCGAATATTGAGTCCCGACACCTGGAATTCGGCATTTGGCATTTGGCATTCGGCACTCGAGACTAATGATTGGAAACAACAAAACAAAATTTGAAACTCGAAAGTACTGACTACCGAATACCGCTAATGATTGGAAACAACAAAAAATTTGAAACTCGAAAGTACTGACTACCAAATACCGACTACCGAGCACCGAGCACCGAGTCCCGAGTCCCGAGTATCGAGTCCCGACACCCGGAATTCGGCACTCGGCACTCGAGACTAATGATTGGAAACAAAACAAAATTTGAAACTCAAAAGTACTGACTACCGAATACCGACTACCGAGCACCGAGTCCCGAGTCCTGAATATCGAGTCCCGAAACCCGAAACCTGGAGACCCGAAACCCGTATCTCGAGGATAGAGTGCCTGATATCTAGTATCATGTATTTGAAGGTGGGTACTAACATGGGTCACTACCTTTTCTACTTCTTCCAATCCAACCTTGCCCATCCACATGACGGAATCCCGGCATAAATATGAACAGCATCCCTCATATACCATGCCCAGGCAATCCGATCCCCTTCCACTGCATGAACCCCATGTCTGACAATCCTTCCCGAAAACGTAATCATGCACCCCGGATCATACATGAACTCCAGCTGAAGGCTTGGCATACTCATCTGAGCATTAGAATAATTCCCAACGCTAGTGAGAATATCAAAGCATTCGGGAATCGATGAGTGGTCTCGGTGATTCAGGGTTTCCCGATTGCATATGACGGTGAGGCTGTTAAACACCATTGCCCAGTACTGGAGAGTCTCTGACATCTTCGGCAGTTCCTTGCTTCGTGCCTTTTCTCCGAGGCTCGCAAAGGCTTGCAACCCTGCCCAGTACTGCTCAGGATGCATCACCCTGAGTGCCACTGTGGCAATGGCTGCTGGCCTCGCAATGGCTTTCAGGATGTTCTCGGAGGATGGTCCCTTCAATGATGCAGATACCTCCGGATCAGACTGATTCCATGGCATTGGTGAGTTTCACTACCGAGATTGCCATCTCATCAGATCCTACCTCGTGCCCCTGTTGAAACCACGCCGGAGATAAATTAACGCATCCGGGAGTTAGAACATCATTTTCTGAGCTTGGTGTGAACCACTGTTGATTAGTACGCCAAATCCCATCGATCTTGATGCTTTTTTCGAGCATGGGAGCTAGCAAATCAGAGGCCGCCCAAATTTCCTTCTGTACGTACCATTTGATGTTCAATATCCATCCAGTAACAATATATATAACACACCTGGGTGGCATCGGTCAAGGCGTCTGGGAGGTACCATGCGATGATGGCACCGGATGAATCAAGAATTGTCGCGGGTATCTTGATCAACTTTGTGCCCTCATGGCCAGGAGGACACCTCTCAAGCAACTTTGCCTCTCTCTCTTCATTATGCCCCGTGTCCTTCGGGGAGATCAATTTGCTATATCTTGCAATATCAATTGGCATCTGAACTGTGTTGAAGCAATTTGACTGATAAAATGAAATTTCTGAACCTGCAGTAAGACTCACTGGGATTTTTATATGCCTTTATGAGCTGATGAACCAATTGATCACAAGCCATCACCAGATCAGTGTCTAGTTTCGGAGAAGGTATAACTGGGTCTCCTCCTGTCTTCTCTGCATTGAATTTCTGTTCCGTGTAATCACATGCCACATGAGTGACAGTCAGGGCCCAAGTGCGCCAGAGGGTTATTTCATCATTGGAAGTGGAAGAAACATCCATGATTGAATTGATCTTGTGAGATCAGAAGCTGAATCCTGAATGTCCGCACTTTGGTGTTAAAGGGGGTGGAGATAGAGAGGATCAGATAAGGGAGCCTTGGATGATCTTAGCTTTCAAAGATCTATTATCTATTATCATCTATTGCTCAATGAAATACCAGATGATTGGAGGTCTGTTGGATGTCAGATATTCGTTTGTCAAGACCCGGGCCTCGGATCTTGGTACACCTCTCTCAATTTTCGATACCCGGGACTCCATAGTCGGAACTCGAGTCTCGAATCTCAGGTGTCGGGTGTCGGGTGTCAGGACTCGATTCGGGACTCGTTGGTCGGGACTCGATACTCGATTGTCGGGATTCAATGGTCGGGCGTCGGGTTTCAGGACTCAAATCTCAGGCTTCGGGACTCGGGTTTCAAGACTCGGTAGTCAGGACTCGATGGTTGATTTTCGGGATTCAATAGTCGGGGCTCGGATATCGGTACGCTTCACTCGATTTTCGGTAGTCGGAACTTGGCATTTGGCATTTGGTAGGCTTGGATGATGTTGGCTTTCAAAGATCTATTATCATCCATTGCTCAATGAAATACCAGATGATCGGAAGTGTGCTGGACATCACATATTCGTTTGTCGAGACCCGGGTCTCGGAACTCGGTACCCTTCGCTCGAGTTTCCACTTCACCCCTTTGCAAAGCTCCGTGCCATACCACATCATTAGATGACTTTGAATTATTACCTCCTTTGATTTGGATGATATACAACTAGCTGAGCTCCATGTCTACAATTATCATTCTCCTGGGCCCACCCGTCCATATTATATACCCCCACGTCGGCCTACCCGTCTATGCAATATATGTCTACTGTCGGCCCACCTGTATATAATAAATCTTTCACCGCTCCCTCGGCCCACCCATCTACAACATAATACCAATATGTCGGCCCACCCGTCTACAAAATAATATTAATTCGTCGGCCCACCTGTCTAATATGATATATATCTGGGCCCACCCGTCTATGTGATAACAAGCACCCTTGATATACCCGGCTATTTGATACATATCTACCTTGGTACACCCACCTACATAATATCCAACTACCTCGGCCGATCTGTCTATTGAAAATTCACATCCATCGGCCCACCCATCTACTTCACATATTCCCCACCTGGGCCCACCCATCTCCATTGGGAATAATAACACTCCTGGCCCATCCATCACAGTCAAGGACATATCTACCATCGGCCCATGGTCCGCTGGCCCGTATCATATGGTATATTATGCATGTCCGTTCACCCGTATAATACAGAGATATGTTACTGCAATATGTGCTACAAAGTCCAAGGATGACCAGGGCATACCATTCAGCATTACAGGTTTTCATTATCGGCCGCTTGTAGAGGTGATCCGATCCACATTCTCTGACATTCAAGCCAACGCCTTTCATTTGTTTCCTTTCAAGTGCTTATGGAAGGATCCCCTAGATGGTCATGAAGAGCACGTCTTCGATGAGCTCTACACCTCCGACTCCTGGCTAGCAGCTCAGGACGACCTGCAGAGGCAGCCAAAAGAACCTGGCTGCTCACTGGAGCGTGTCATCGCCGGTCTCATGTTCTTTTCTGACGCAACTCACCTTGCAAACTTCGGCACGGCTAAGGCTTGGCCCCTCTACCTGTACTTCGGAAATTTGAGCAAGTATGCACGCTCAGCCCCCAAATCTGGCGCATGCCATCTTGTGGGATTTTTGCCTTCAGTAAGCCCATTCTCTCCAATATCATGCAGGCCTATTGATGTCCTCCTCTTCAGCTTCCAGATAAAGTCAAGGACATATTTAACAGCCTGCCTCGCATATCAAAAAGCGGTATAGCAGCCCTTCATACGCAATGTCGACGAGAGCTATTCCACGCATGTTGGAACATTTTACTGGATACTGACTTTTTGCGTGCGTACCGTCATGGAATCATGCTCCAATGTCCGGACGGAATATTGAGAAGAGTTTTTCCGTGGATCTTCACATATTCAGCTGATTACCCAGAAAAGTGAGCTCTTTTCCTCTCGCTTTCGATCGTAACAATAATCACCATTTCAGAGTTTTAATAGCAATGATTAAAGATATGGGCACTTGCCCATGCCCGCGTTGTCTCATCCCGAAAGCCTCATTTGATCTCTTGGGTCTTGCTAGAGACATGGGAGACCGCCTAGTTAATCTTAGAGCTTACTCGCTTGCAAGGGTGACCGCGGCCCGTTGTCTTAATAACCGAGGGTCTTATATAAATACGTGCAAGAATGTAATGACACCACAATTACACTGGATAAGACTTCTTGCCAGTCCTCGATTAACACGGTCTACGACTTTTCTTCTTTCGTGGTAGATAACGTGTGAGTTCTTGGGAGGCTCGCTAAACCAATCAATTAGATTAACTTAGCCGGAGCTTTACTATTTCTGATTGAAACTATAAACTTTGTCTAGGAAATACCGTCTAGACACTTGAACTGGTTTCCTGGATATACAATAAACTATTGAGAAGCTGGTCTCAAATGTGACTACGTTGACCAAAGCTCGTGTTGGTCAATATACAAATACCTGGTGAGAACGCTGGTCTCACAAATAACAACAATGACAAATGAGAAACAAACAATGACCAAAGCTCGTGTTGGCCAATATACAAATACCTGGTGAGAACACTGGTCTCACAAATGACAACGATGACCAAAGCTCGTGTTGGTCAGTAAACAATACGTGGTGAGAACACTGGTCTCACAAAACTGGGTTTCTATCGCGAGAAACTTATGTAATCTCAAGGGAAACACTTTCCCTGCACTTGCCTGGACAGTTCTTACAAAGGAAATGGGCTTTGTAAGCAGCAATTTGTTCAGACTGAAGCTTCTTAGGTAAGAGTTCAATTGGTTCAAGTGGGAGGTTCTTGAAAGCCACAAGTGGGAGATCTATTTTTTTTGGGGGAGAATGGGCTCTCCTTATATACATTTTGTGTGGGAATATTATGTAAGTAAAAAGGTGATGTAATGACTTCAGAATGTGAGAAGAATATTCCAAAAACTGGAGCAGAATGTTCTAGCAGGTGCAAAAGAACATTCCAGAATATTCATGGTGGGATAATGACATCATTCTGAGTCACTCTGAGTCATTATGAGTCATTGGAATGTTCTAGCAAATTCCATGGAACATTCTGGAATTGATGACATCATTATGACATCACTATGACATCATATCTTTCAACAGAATACCTGCAGGAGTGTGTGTGAAGTCCTATGACATCATTATGACATCATACCCTGTAGGTATAATTTTGTGAAGCATCTGATTAGTCAGAGCATCCTAATAGAAAAGTAAAGTAAAGAAACACTAGAGAAAACTACTCAGAAATAATGGAACAAATAATAGTACACAATACGCGGGCTTTTTAGATTGGTTTTTGTTGGGCTTTGAACTTTTCTCTATGGGTTTCTCTAGCCAAAGTGAATAAGCCAAAGGAAAGGCAATACCTTAACCTTCAAATTGCTTCTCCTATCAACTAGGTCATTATGTGATTCCCATCTCACATATGACTTTTCTTCAAAACATGGTAGATTCATGAATCACTGAGGGAAAACTGAAAATATTGGACCAAGGTTTGATACCAAGGTATGGGTTGACTAGTCTGAGGACTAAGCTAACAGACTTTGTCTTTTAGGGGGATACCTAGTAGTCATGTCCATGCATGATTCCCAATTCATGCAGGACACCGTGATTTTATCTATACATTTGGAAATACTGTCGATGGTTCAAAAGTGCAGACGGCCCTTGGAGAAGGGTCTTGGGTGCCGACCGTGGTGAGATTGCCTTGAGAACGAATTGTGTTGATTAGTACCTGATTCTTGAACAGAACGCATTTGCAGAAAAGCTTAGCCCACTAGGGCTCGATGCTTTTCGCATGCTTGTCATCGACCTTATGCATGAATGCAAGCTGGGCACATGGAAAGTGTTGTTTACACATCTCATCCGTCTGCTTTACACACTTCCAGGGGGCGATAGCCTGGTTGCATCTCTCAACTATAGGTTCGTTGTACGTCTTTTTTCTCATGTATAAAACTGATGGCATTAAATTCAGATTTCGCCACATTCCATCGCACGGCAACAGCGTCATTCGCAGATTCACCAATAACACGTCGGAAATGAAAAAGCTCACTGCACGAGACTTCAAAGACATCCTACAAGTTCGTCTTGTTGCTTCATGCGCTGACATACATCATTAAACTCTTTCCCAGTGCACTATGCCAGTTTTTGAAGGGCTTTTCCCTGGGGAGCATGATGCAATTGTACAGTCACTTCTGTACAGGTTTGCACATTGGCATGCCCTTGCGAAACTCCGGATGCAGTCTGAAACGACCTTATCAGCTCTGGATAACACATTCAAGAAGCTCTCTCGTCAATTACGCAAATTCCACGATTCCACGTGTGCTGCATTCACCACGGTAGAGCTGCCGAAAGAAAAGGCTGCTCATGAGCGCAAGGTCACCCATGAACATTCAGGTCTCGATAATTCCGATGCTGGGAGCGGCAGTTGAAAGCTTAAGAAGTTTAATTTAAATACTTATAAATTCCATGCTATGGGCGATTATGTGCAATCAATCCGGCTCTTTGGCACGACAGACTCCTTTACAATGCAAATAGTATGTGAACCTGTCATATTTTCTCGTCTCAATTGATTTCGAACTAGGGAGAGTTGGTGCATAGAGCGCTGAAAGCCTTCTATCCTTTGATGAGTAAACTAGACACTCCCGCTCAACTCGCCAAGCATGAGCGTCGTCGACGTGTCTTATGACGCGTAGCAGAAACGGGTGGTTTGTACGCTAGCAAACAGGTGCCAATCGATTTACCTGCAGGTTTCAAAAGTCATCACTACATTCCGAAGCTTAGCTATAACAATCCGTTATATATATTTAAATTTCTTCAAGAACATGATGGTGATCCAGCTGTAGCAGTAGGTGCCTTCCTCCTTATTGTTTAGCTTGCTCATCATTTGTAGGCATTCATACCCAAACTTAAGGACCACCTACTATATCTATTTCGAAGGTTAGACATCACTTATTGCGACCATAGCTTCACGGACGACGAGCGCAACTCGGTTATCATCCCCGACAACAAGATATATTCTGTCCACACAATGCAGGCATGTTACATGCAATATAATGTTTTGGCCAGGATTCGAGTCTTTGATGCTACAGGTACATTACACAACTTACGACCTTCGACGAGAGTACGACACCATCAATCCTCGGACGCATGCTGACATCATGGTCCTGTCTGGGGAAATGAAGCCCCAACATCCCTACTGGTATGCCTGCATTCTGGGCATCTACCATATGGATGTATGGCTCAGCACTGAAGGTTCTATGAAAAAGCACCAAATCGAAGCTCTCTACGTTAGGTGGCTGGCCCCCTTGACCGGCCACCAGTCAGGGATGGACTGCGCTCGACTTCCAAAGGTTGCTTTCATTGAAGAATCCGACCGCGACACATTCGGCTTTCTGGATCCCAGCCAGGTCATCTGAAGTGTGCATCTAATTCCAGCTTTTGCTTCTGGGCGTGGAATGAGCTCCCTTCGTCATGGAAGGTCATTCGCATGTCAAGGTGACGAATTAGAGGACTGGGAAGCCTACTACGTTGGAGTGTAAGTGCAACCTCTTCTCTCACTTGTGTTTACCTGAGTTGCGAACCGCTTGCTTAGATTTGCGGATCAGGACATTTTCATGTGGTACATGCACTGTGGGATCGGTCATCCTGCTGTCCTGCAGCAGATGACAAGAGATTGCACTAACGCGGAGTCAGCAGACAGCTCAGTCCTAGATGATGTCAGAAATGACGCAGAGGACCAGGAGATCAATATTCAACACCATGAAGGTGACAATGAGAGGGGTGCAGGTGTTGAAGGTGAAGACAACAATGACAACGATGACAACAACAACAACAACAACAACAACAACAACAACAACAACAACAACAACAACAACAACAACAACAACAACAACAACAACAACAACAACAACAACAACAACAACAACAACAACAACAACAACAACAACGATGAGGAGGAGGGGGAGGAGGAGTGGGAGGAGGAGGAGGACGCTGACTATTGGTCTTTCTAAACAGTCCCTCTACCAATTTTCGCCTTGTTACTTACCATCACCATTTTGTCTTGGGCCCATCCGCTATTTGCTTTCGTTCTACAATTTGCGGGTTACCTGAAAACTGTAGTGTTGCACCGGAGGATGGTCTCCAACAACCTCTCGCCTCCTTTTTGCACAGAAAGATCCTTTTCTATGGTACCAACTTGAAACACATTGACTTGGATATACACCCTCGTTGTCTGGCCTTCGATTCGGGATATCTGCACACACTGTGCCCTGGTATAATTCAAAGCAACAAGTGATGGCAATGATGTTAGGCTCCCATCTCTTACTGGTAAAGCAATATTTGACGGCGGCCGAGAAAGATCAACAACGTTAACGCTAGTGAGCTCTCATCTCTTGCTGGTTACAGTGGCAGCATGTCACAACTCTGTTTTGAATTGGCAGGCCAATCTACATTTGTTGACAGTGCTAGAGTGACTATCCTACGGCAAGTCTTGGATAGCATTAGAATTAAAGCAATATTTGACGGCGGCCGAGAAAGATCAACAACGTTAATGCTAGTGAGCTCTCATCCCTTGCTCGTTGCAAAGACCGCATATCACGACTCTGTTACGAACCGGCAGGCCAATCTATATTTGATGACAAGTGCTAATGTTGTTGTCCTACACAAAGTCTTCAACAACCTCTCAATACGAAACATAAACATTTGTGAATGAGAATGTTCCACAACACGGATGGCGTCGTGCTTCCGTCCCTTGCTTGTTGCAAAGACCGCATATCACGACTCTGTTATGAACCGGCAGGCCAATCTATATCTGATGACGAGTGCTAATGTTGTTGTCCTATGCAAAGTCTTCAACAACCTCTCAATACGAAACATAAACATTTGTGAATGAGAATGTTCCACAACATGGATGGTGTCGTGCTTCCGTCCCTTGCTCGTTGTAAAGGCCGCATGTTACCACTCTGTTATGAACCGGCAGTGTCGGAACTTTTTTTACGGCATTTTAATCGATTAAAATGGTCTAACGACGCGGACCCATTACCATAGATTATGATCAAACAGTCAGCATTTTAATGAACCTCGCGCCATTTTAATGCACGTGAACATGATGATATAACGGGTATTTTAATAAGTATTAACCTAATATCAATGGGTATTTTAATGGTACCCACCGAGTATTAGTGGGCATTTTAATGGCGGCCCTGTGGTCTGAATGCACATTGTAAGGTTGTCAACTGAGGTCTTAATGTCGTGATAATCATTCCAGCAAGGTGGTGATGAATGTTCAACGCATATCAATTGTTATTGTGAGACAAATATTAATCTACATTATGATATGCATGGTGAAAACAGAAATGACTCCCCTCGCCTCCGTACTTGCCCGGACCATAAAGCCTGCTCATGACCAACAACCGACATAGAATAAGTGCGCTCTGGACACGCAAAAAAATGAGATCGAAAAGAGATAGGTAACACAAATAAAGCGCACCTTGAGTTGCTGGAGCAAAACGAGAGCAGCAAGAGTAACAGAGTGACGAGCGTGCCTTGAGTCACTAGAGCAAAACAAGAGCAGCAAGAGTAACAGAGTGACGAGCGCGCCTTGAGTCGCTGGAGCAAAACGAGAGCAGCAAGAGTAACAGGGTCTAAGTGATGATGCTTGGTGTGATGGGGGGGCGCAACCGACTCTGGACAGGCAAAGAGATGAGACGGGAGGGAAACGGACGACATATAACAAAGCACACCTTGAGTCACTGGAGCAAAACGAGAGCAGCAAAGGTAACAGAGTGATGAGCGCGCTTTGAGTCGCTGGAGCAAAACGAGAGCAGCAAAAGTAATAGAGTGATGAGCGCACCTTGAGTCGCTGGAGCAAAACAAGAGCAGCAAAGTAACAGACGGATGAGCGCGCCTTGAGTCGCTGGAGCAAAATGAGAGCAGCAGAAGTAACAGAGTGATGAGTGCACCTTGAGTCGCTGGAGCAAAATGAGAGCAGCAAAAGTCACAGAGTGATGACGGGGAGGTTGAAGGCACCAGGATTCTGGACATGCAGTCTAAAAAAGATGAAATGGATTCAGAAGGGAAACAGGCAATTTAAAATCAAGCGTACCTTGAGTTGCTGGAGCAAAATGAGAGCAGCAAAGGTTACGTTGGAGTGATGAAGGGGAGGCTGAAGGCACCAGGACCAGATGGGAACATGGACGTCGACATTGAGGAACAAAAGTGAGTTTGAATCGTCAACCTAAGCACTATCAATGATAAACTCAATGACATAAAATAAATTACCATGTTAGGAAATAATCATAGCAAAAGGGTTAAATTGGCGACAAACATGTATTACTATAGGCATCTGAATGGCCGCAAACTCATTGTAATGCAATATCCATGCAATCCTACTTTCTATGTTTGAATAATGGCTGAAATAAGGAGGAAGCTCGCTATCGTCAGTGATTCAGATGGTGCTTGACGGAAAGCACATTGAGCTTGTCAATGTGCTATTATGGGATACAGCAGGGCAAGAAGACTATGACCGCTTCAGATCTTATCAGTTAGTTCAAGACATATCGTTCTTATCTGCTTTGCTGTTGACTCACCGACTCTGGACAATGTGCAGATTTTTGAGGTGATGCATTTCTGTGCTGGCATTCCCATCATTCTTGCTGGCTGCAAGAACGAACTCAGACATGACCAACGAGTGATTGACGAGCTCAAGATGACGGACCAGAGACCTCTAGTGAGAGAACAAGATCGAGAGAGCCAACTACTAACACCGTGAAAATCTCGGCATGAACCCCATCTAGCGAGAGAACAAGATCGAGAGAGCCAACGGCTACCAACGACTAGGGAATGACTCGGGTGTACCTGTGGGTGTCGCAAGCATCACCCGCACCCGCACCCGCAGGTATACCCACACCCCCATGGCGGGTGCGGGTCTCATGGTGGGTTGGTGGGTAGTATAGTGGCGGGTGTGGCACAACAGTGCCCGCGTCGACTGTGTGGACAGACGAGTCCATGCTGCTGCGCCGCGAAGACGAAGAAGTACCTGCGCTTGTCGCACCAGAACCCGTTCTGAAACTGTCTCCTCCATAACGGAAGGAGTGCCAGGCGTGTTAGATGCGCTTGGGGGCTCGGTGAGGGAGGAGTGCTGCGCACGAGCGTCGTGTCGAGAGCGCTTCCGAATGATATCGGATTTCATACTAATGGGACGAGCAGAGCCGTGAAGCTTATAGTAGAGGCCGCATCTGTATGTATATAAGAGATAGGTACGAATATAGAAGGAACAACAAATGAGAACTTACGCGTTGCAAATGGTCTTGCCTTCATCGTCCTTCCTCCACAAAGGAGTTGCAACCAGGACTCACCACCTCCACGACTCGGACTGGTCTCGCAGAAGAAGAAGAATGCGGGCTTTGCTAGAACAGGGCAGGTGAGGGCGTCTGCAAAGTCTTCCAATATGCTATGAGGGATGCACTTCTTAGCTGACCAAAAGATAGTAAAAAACATCGTCTTACTATGCACCTCGCTGCACTGCACTGCTTCTCTGACAACTACACCCTGCCCTGTCAAGAGTCCATACCCTTCACGACTAGTTGTTATTAGCAATCTTCACGATCTGTCCGAGGCTTGAACTCGACCTTTCGCGCTGGAAGACAGGCGCTCCTACGACATGATAGAATTGGTGATGGGTTTGAGGCGCCAGTCTAAGAAGAGAGAATTTTGCCTGTATCCGGTACACAAACAGGTCGTCGTTGGGGTTGGCATTGGGATGAAGGCACAGTGACATTGCAAAAGCTGTACGAAGGAGCAACACATAGGTAACCCAAACACTCGGATTACAGTAGAGCTAGAATCTAGTGATTGTGTGATCAGATCTTAATAGCAATACCAGGGAGACAGAAGTATCATGCTACAGCGTGACGTGAGGAGCGGCGAATAGTGGTAGAATCACTGGCCAACGTCTGACTCTTGGGCTTCCTCCTGCCCCTGGATGCCTTTGCCTGAGGTTTGGCAATAGTAACAAGCCCAATAGCTGGTGATACGTCCTCGCTCTGACCCTGGGCATCCACCAAAGTCTCTACACATGGTGCCATAGGAGTTGAAAAACACGGAGTTGAAATGGAAGGTTGTAGGCTAGTATCAACTTGAATGATAGGCCCCGGGGCTGCGGCTTCGGACTGCGGGACTGCGGCTTTGGGTTGCGGGACTGCGGCTTCGAGTTGGGGAGCGTCAACGGCTGTCTTAGGTTGCAAGGTTGAAATGGTTGCAGCTGCAGCTGCAGTTACAGTCGGATGGATGTTAGCTGCCTGTACCGGCAAGTTAACATATTCCAATGAGTCTGAATCATCGTTTGAGTCTGAATCACTGGCGTCCAGCGCGGCCATAACACGATCAAGTGATTCAGTGACTTGCTCCATGGTGCACTGAGTGTCATTGGATGGCTGCGTCTTGACGGTACCATCAAAGACGTATCCGTTGATTTGCTCGACGACCGATTTGATGCGCTGGTGGTTCCACTTAACAACGAAGAATTTCTTGACTGTCTGAAAGAGGGAGTGATACGCGATCGAGGAAATGGCACCAACTCCATCACCCGAGAATTCCTGGTCTGGGGACAGGATGAATATGATCTACAGGACATGATGAGTATCAGCTCAGTGTATATTCGAACTGGGACCCTACCGATGTGACGCTAAATGCGATCAGGCCAGGAGTGCAGCTTGTGAGCTTCCACATCTTAGCGTAGGAAGGTGGTCCGCCACGTGCTTTGGAATACAATGACATCTTTCCGCATACCGCAACCTTCATAGCCTTCAAAGCAACATATGAGTAGCCAGATCCACTGTTACTAGTATAAACTGACCTTACCTTTGCGATGACTATCCAGTTCCCGAAGATTTTCTTCTCATTCACGATATGATCGGGGTAAAGTATGGGCGCCTTGAAGATATCGTAGGCCTTGCCTTTGCCTGCTTCCCATCCGATCAAGTCTGTGACCTGTGAGAGGGAAGTTCGGTCGTATTTCGAAACGAAAAATTCATTGGGCATGTTGAAGATGCCGCCTGCAACAGTACGCAGGCTGTTTAGAAATGATGAGCGAGCTTGCTGCATTCCGCTCCCGAACTGATTGAAGTATTTATTATAATATTAAAGCCTTGAAGTGAGAAAAACTGCGCACCTGGTTGAAGAATGCATTTGTTCGCATCTGAGCGTGCAACGTGTGGTCAATGGACGCATAGAGTTCAGCAACGAGTGCATCCTTTGCTGTAGACTTCTTCGCATAACGATTTGGATTCGAGAAGTCGACTGCAGGATCAGGACAGTCTGTTTGAAAAATAACCTTGTCAGGGAGAAACATCTCGGTAGTTAATGCATATTTTTTCGCCAGGCTTAAAATGAGCTTGTCAACATCATTCGTCGTCGATGAGGCAGGAGCTGAGACAGCAGATTCTGATGCGGACAGTATCGCAGATGCTGTTTGCGACATTGACGATACCCTAGACGACGATGTTTGAGGGCGTTTACGAGAACGTTTCAGCTGTTGTGCAGCCAGAATGCCGTTGCTCTCATTCAGAGATGCATTCCGCTGCTGGAGCTGCCCTTGTTGAAGCTGGAGATATTTGATATACTAATGTATTAACAAGTATGTTAGAATTTAGAATATGTGATACGAACAAAAGCACGAGCGTACCTGTTGGTAGTGTTCAATAGAGGCGCCACTGCTCGGTGGAGCCACAGGCTGACATTGGGTGCCTTCATCTGCCGAGTCTGAACCTGAATCAGAACTGAAGGATATCGAATTCGAACCAGGGTCAGACATTGAAGGGTGTTGAGAGGTGGGTCGTCGCAGGGTGTCAAGTCCGTCTCGCAGTCGGTGCCATTTTATGCAATCGTGTTGAGGCCATGAGGCTGCGACCAACAAAGTTAAATTGAACAGTAATTTACACGCGATGAGGACATACATAATAATCATCGCAACATGTTGCAGGTCGATGTGTGATAGTACACGTTTCAAATCTACACATCAACACGTGGATGGATAAAGTCTTACGATTCAGAAATAATGAGGTCACTTACATATGTAAAATGAGGAATGTTTGACGAAAGGCTGTTTGTAATTGCCGTGCATGGAAAGGCCCATCAGAGCAGGCTGGACCTGGAAACCGACATAGACGTTAGCACGGTTGATGGTCCACCAAAGTTGGGAAATAAGTTCCTTTGAAGAGCGCGCGCTCCAAGATACCCTTAACACCGCCTAGACATCAACATGGTAGTTGTTCGGTTGCCCGAGCTTTCCATCATGGCGCTAAGACTCGCGCACCATAATGCGACAGCGGACTAGAGAAAACACTTTCGACGAAGAGTATGATGATGGGGATTATGTCACGGAGTGGTGTATGGTATATCTATATGTTTTGTTAGTATATTTTCTTATACAAAGTTTACAGCTCACCAAATGTAGGTTTGAAGCGGCCGGTGCTATTTACGAAGTGGTTAAGATGAGGTGCGACTTTCTTGGATGTGAGTATGTGCGTGATGGATGTTGCATTTTGTCGGACGGTGCTTGCGAATATGTGACGTTTGCGTCTGTACTGTGGGCAGTCAAATAGGTAATGGTCTCGTCAGTTCCTGGGCATATGGGACAGTGTGAAGTGTCGCTCTCAAAGGGATGTGGCAGGACCTGGCTTACTTACAGGAGCAAATTTGCGGCTCTCGAGCCAGTATTAAAGCGGTAGTGGATCAAGTGCTTGGTTGATCTTGTAGAGCCTTGACTCGAAGAAACATGTCAGTATCTACAGTGTGAATTACAAAGTAATCTCCGTCTGTTTCCGGATCATTTGCGAGAGCAGCACCCCGAATGATCGATTGGACAGAGATGATTTCAGAGGATATGCGAGGTTTGGCTCGCACACGCCACAGTCCCATGTCATTATCTCGCCTTCGACAACTACTGGCGATACCAACATCATAAGGATGAATCAGCGCGAGAGGGAAATCAGTGTTGCCAATCAAGCAGCTGAACATGTACACGAGGCGAGCAAAAAATGGTTTGTCGGCAGTCTTCACGATGACGCAGTCGTACCTTGGCAATCCATAGAACTTCGGGTTGCACCGAAGTAAATCTCGGTGCAGGCGCCAGTCGACTATTGATTCGTAGTTGACACGCAAGAAATGAAACACTGTTATCTAATAGTAGTGTATTAGTATAATGAATTGAATGAGAAGTAAATTAGCATACCATATCTTCTGCGCGCAGGTGAATACACTTTCCATCCGGCAATGGAATATTGTGCTGTGGTAGAAAGCCATTTAAGAAGCCATTTAGCTTCATCCGAAAGTTGGTGAAGGCCCTGTCAGTTCCGTGCGAGAGCATGATATCGGAAAACGAGTGGTTGCCTTGCCTCGAACCTAAATGAGCATGGATAGTAGTAGATTCGGGTTCCCCAGTGTCATCCAAGTCCAGCGCTTCATGAGTCTCCGGGTCGCAAGTGTTTCGTTTGTAGTACTCGTCAAGTTCGTCGAGTTCAGTGCGCATAGATGTTGAGGTCAGAAGCCATTCATCATAGTGCAGAATCTGTAACAATAAAACAAGTCTGAATCTGCATGACAAATAGTTACAAGTAACAAACCTGAGAAGCGACGTTCTTGAAATTTGTACGTTGAAGATATATTTTTCGCAACGAGCCGTGCATTTTTTCATTTGGTTTGGTACTGTAGTTACGTGTTGCACCTTTCGATATGATATCGTCGAATATGTGAGAGACCAAATGTTTCTTTGGAAAGTTCCAATTTTTGAGGGTTTCAGGCTGTGATTGGGCAATATATTCCTAGTGACGTGTCAGCTGATCATCATCGAAAACCAGAACAATACAGTGACTTACGGCCATTATCTCTGAGAACTTTTGCACTGCCAACCTCCCAGCTGCGATTGTATGCTCTGTATGCACTTCTAACGAGGCATAGATATCAAACTCGATGTAGTGGCGAATGCAGCGAAGGAGTAAGTGTCCCAGTTTACAGCGGGACGAAGTAAATATATCCTGTGCGGCAAAGACAATCATCTAAATAGTAAGTTTGTGTTAGTGCCGAAAACCGCTTATAATGTGCACATGAACCTTTGACAGATCCCCGAGAACAGTACCATCAGTGAAATCCACTGCGATGACAGACGAAAAATGTGTTAAATCAGGCCATCGCGGAAGTCCATCAAAACTAGTAGTAGGACGCTGAGTCAGAAGTAGCAACAATGTATTATGGTAATCACAATACATACTTTTTGTCGAGTTTGACAGCTGCATCGCGCCCGAGGTCTGAAATCCAAAACTTAACTTCCTTCCACAAATGATCGCCCCATAACCCTTCCTCATTTGTGTGAAGGCGGTCGAAAGAAAGTGCACGATGAACGTCGACGTGACGAACTCTCGAAAAGACATTCTAACAATTGAATTACATCAGTATTTGATAGATATCACAGCAGGAACTGCATACCTCAACATTTCGGAGCGAGAAAGCCTTGAGATGAGCCTCTTTTTCCTTCTCAGAAGGCTTCAATCTTGCAGTGCGAAGTACATCTTCAGATTGGTGGCGTGTGCGAAACTCGTGGGTAGCAAGAACGGACTGCTCGTCTTGCGGAACCAAGCAAACTGGACACGGGAATTTTCCCTTAAGTCCACGGATCAACGCCATGATACATCTACAATTTATACATAAGCCTCACAATAGTAAATGCATGCGGTACTTACTGTTCTTCATAATCAGCGCTTAAGATCAAAATAACAGGCCAGAGACGACGTTTGATTCCATCTCCACACTCAAACCAATAACCCGTATTCGAGTGCTGCGCAACTGAGGCAAGAAGCTGGTAAAATGACGTGTGCCAGACGGCATTTTTGAAGTCGACGTAGTTCTTCTTTTTCGCATGTTCCTGATTCTCGACAATCTAAATCAATACGGCAGTTAGCAATACTAATACTAACCCAACAAGCTTGTCAATGCAACTGACAATGGGCAGCCAACCGACGACGCGACCACCTCCCAAGGCAGTATTGTTGTTGCGAATGTGAACAGGTAGGTTGGCAATGCGCGCAATAATTGGGTAGCCCTTTTGGGTCCCGAACGACGATAGTTTACTCTTGTCGGCATAAAGGATGTATGCCAGTGGTTTCGCATCTGAGGGAAGCTGGGACTAGTACAGTTACAACGGTTTGACATTGTACTATTAATTTAAAACAACAATAAAACAAGATTTGAAACATACTTGTGCATTCCAAAATGCATCAGCAGTCCATGGTTCGTCAATGAAACGTACAAACCTCTCTCCGTCGAATTTCGAGAGACGTTGAGCATCGAATACGAAATGAGGCGCGAGATATTTGTCTCGCAATAAATCGAGTCCCCAATCCCAGAGAGGGCGGTAATGCATCTCGAATTCGTGCACCTCACTGTCAAATGGAACAGACACTGTATCATTCTGAAACTGCGCACTGATAATCAGTTTATTATCATGTTAGTATTAGTACATGAGACAATACTCACTCTGGTATAACGTTGCGAAGCAAGGTCCCATAGGGAGCGAACCTCATCGTGATTTTGCAGCGTGAACTTATCATTGCCGCTAGCAGATCGGTGCACGAGATCCAGAAGGCAATTGGTTTGATCCTTCGTCATCGCAGCTTCAAGTGCAATCTCTGCTATTTCGAAGTCTAGCCGCGTGCGGAAGGGTTCCCAAGGTGTATTGTTACGAGGCACAGTATGTTCTGTCATGCGGCTGCGGGTGAACTCAGAGAAGTGATGTACAGTGGAAGAGATTTGGCTGTGAGGATGATACTCGACTTTAATATCATCGAGCTCAGGATTGGACTCGTTGGGACCAGGATCAGGCTCATTGGAACCAGGATCGGGCTCGTTGGGAGCAAAATCGGCCTCGTGAAAGTCAGGTAAGGCTGCGTCATGGTCCACTGGTGGGTATTGTCGAGGCGATGACCCTTGCATCTCTGATATTGACAGTCTCAGTACATAATCAATCTAATTAAATTGAACATACCAACATCTGGATCTGGATCTGCCCAGATCGCAGTAGCGCTCACTGTATTGCGATGAGAACAATTAGAAACATAGTACTATCATTGAAACATAAGGGCCCACCTGCAATAGATGATTGCGCATCCTCCAAACGTTGTAGATTATTGCGAATCTCGCGTCGCTGCCTTCGAAGTTCTGTATGGCAGATATCAACTATCTATTGAGCGCATGATTGAAAGACGACTGATTTGAGCACTCACCTTTCTTCTTGGCCTTCCGAACTATGTCAGCAAACTCCTCGTCCTCCAGCCGTTCCTTTTCTTTCTTCGCACAAGACTTTGAATGCGATCCTAACCCGCGCGCACGAACATTCGCCCCACATCGATCACATGTCGCGAGTTCTGATGCCCGTTGCTTTGACTTAGGCATTGATATCAAGTAGCAAACAAGCGACGAACAAGCTGATGGTTCAGTAGATTATTAAAGTGAAAGGCTGTTAGTAATGGAGTACATACCAAGAATCAACTGTTAAAGACAAAACAGACGATGATCAAGGATATGTTTCGTTCGAGTGTAATATAAGATACTTGGCAAAACTGTTGAGCGCAAATGCGATAAGTTTTGGATGGGAAAGAGTCTCGTTCAGACTGACTATAGACTCACAGATAGATAGCAGGAGAGAATTGATTCAGACGAACGGAAGTTGTGGGTATGCGATTTGGTGTACAGGCGATTCAGATTCAAGCCGAATGAAACAAGACAATTGAATCAAGGATGTCGTTTAAAATAAAGAGTATAGATGAAAACAGCAGAAAGAATCGGAAACGAAGCGATGTACAGAGCCAGAATTGTTGGGTGGGTTGATGCACGTCCAGGCTATTAGGCCTTAGGCATAAGTCATCGTACGAGTCATAATCTGAATCAGGATGATATTGAGACTCCGCCTAAAGCATCGTAATTCAGATCACAATGACTTTGCGGGGCATCGTAACACGTGACCATTACAATGCCGGCAAAGAATCTCCGACAAGGCCAATCTATATTTGACAACAAGCGCTAATGTCGTTGTCCTGCGCAAAGTCTTTGATAGCCTCACAATATGAAACATAAACATCTGTGAATGAGAATGTTCCACAACGCAGATGCCTATTGTACTTCCGTCCCTAGCTCACTACGAAGGCCACACGCCACAACTTTTTCACGAACTCCTTCTACTAGTCTATGTTGGTGATCATCTATGGATAGGTACGAACAAACCAAATTTCTCGCAGCATACAGTCATATTTGGCGGGAGCAGAATTACGTCCTCTTATAGTTCCCACAGCTACAATTTCAAGGACTCAGACGTTCACTGATGTACCCACAATGAGTGATTTTTGGACACTAAAATGAAGATCCACCCAGATCCCATTGACCTATCAACATAGAAGCTTCAACATATATAAAATACACCATTCTGAATCTACCGCAGGTGTTTCTATGTCAATAGACCGACAGCGCAGCATGCTATTCACGATTCATGAGTGCAGCGTGACAGTCAGGCTAAATCAGGAAATCACACTGTCGGCTTGGTTGAGTCTCCGCTTTGTTGCATTTGGCAGAATTGGTGGCGTTGTCGAATGGTGTGGCTTTGAGCGCAGTCGGACTTTAGATACTCTTGTGTATTGGCGTGTACTCCCTGCAAGTAATACACGGTACCAGCATAATCTCCTAAGCCTGACGTTTTACTTCTAGTTCGTCATTTGTCTCCTCTTAACAATCCGGCCACCTATCTGCTTCAACCAGTTCTTGTCGACCGCCAAATCCGAGCCGTCATCGACTGCCAAATCCAAGCATTTGTTCAAAATAAGGTTGCGCAGAATGTCGCCTGACTCTCTAATACGATGAGTGATGTTGTCCGGGAAGCTTGGGTGTTCCCAAAGCGCTGTGACGCAAGCATGGTCTGCGAAATCCATGCCCTCGAATTTTTCCCTGTTGGTATCCCACCAACTCTCCATGCGAGTCTCTTTCTCCAACCCTGTGATGACGACAACAATCGGAACCTTCTTCTGGCAGATTTCAGAGTAGAACTTGTTGTAGGCCTTAACGAGGACGTGAGGAGCAATTGTGCTGCACATGCAGTATACCAGAAGGCTGATTCCATCCAACCTGGAGCTCATGCGCTCACGCAACAAATTCTTCAACTGTTTTTCTGCTTTAGTCGCCGGCACTGTGTCTGCAGTCCCTAAGTTGAGACCTGCGGTGTCAATCAGGACGAATCGCTGGCCTGAAATTTCTACTGGGTAGCGTTGAGCGGTAGAAGTGCATCCATGTGCATCGTTGGATGTCTTTGCGAGTTGTGATTGTGCGATTGTGTTGACGATAGAACTTTTCCCTGAGGCGGTTTCACCGAATATAACAATATTTCTTTGCCGTAGGCGCATCTGTTATATTCGATCAGTAAGCTCTCTGCGGTAATGCGTCTCGAGAAGTAGAGCACGAACTTCGTGGTTGCTCGACGATGCGCTTGGAGGTAGCGGTGGTGATGGTGCTGATTGTCTCTGTTCATGTCTCAGGAAGCCAGTCGATCGAACTACTCATGGTGATGAAATATATTCGCCTCGACACTTGCTCGACATGGATGCAATTTACAAGAATCAGTGCTGAACACTGTTACGGGACCAGTGCTGAGACTCGGGAGTGATGGCCAAGAATCAGTGTTGAATGATGCATCATCGGGAGGACCGTTAGGTGGGCTCGAAGAATCTTGAAGCTCAGATGAGTAGATGGTTAAAGAAGCACCACGAACTATGCAGGCTGACCTGATGAGAAAACCCTACGCATGACGAGGTCAAATACTTCATCTGCTGAAGGCCAAAGTTGAAATTTGAATTGTAGACATTTTTGAATGATGTCCCAATCTGAGTCCATTATTGCAGGGTAGCCGGTGGGGCACTGCGGACTACGACCTTGGCATATCAGACCATAAACACGCAATTCCAGGTTTTGAGTGATCTCAGACCAAGGGCGCCGACCTAAGAGAGTCTTGTTCGATGAGTCCCAGGCAAACATCTTGTGACCACAACAACTAACTCACTTGAAGCATTACGCAACCAAAAGAGTAGATGTCCGTTTTCGTTTTTTCCAAAGGTAGGTCACCAATATCATTTGTTAGAAGTTCTGGTGCTGCGTAGGGGATAGCACCTGCATGTATCGATGTTGCAGCCAAGTGTAGCTGGCCGAGAAGGGGCAGGACAACGGTGGAGAGACCAAAATCGATTAGCTTCGCCTGGCCTCCCTCATCGATTAATATATTCGCCTACAGTTTTATTAGTTTTTAAGGATACCCCAGGAGCTCCGGGGTCACCCCTGTTATATCCCCGTGCACGACAGGCACCGAGTGCACTGCACCCATGGTAGGTTACCAAAACATGAGAAAACATATGAAACTAACAGTAACGCAGTCCAGCACTGACGTCCTTCAACTTCCAACTTCGAGTCAGCCTTGATAAGAGAAAGGGTATGATAAAAATTCTGCTCACCATGCGTGAATGGTCCAGCATCGTTAGTTCGTTGTGTTTAGATGCCAGGTAGACATTCAACGTGCCGTTGGGAATCCACAGAGTTACTAAGCTGAGCAACTCCGGCCTCCGTCCAAATCCTGTCGCTGTACCCAACAACGGTACAATATTGTCATGGCTTAGTATCATCAAAATGCCAATTTCCCTGTTAATTTTCTGTATGATACAAATGGTATAAGTAACATGTGCTAATATATGCCGACCTCATAACTCTTACCTTGTTTATTTTTTCTGAATCATAATATTGTTCTGGATATCTGAAGGCTTTGACCGCGACCTTAGGTGTTGATTGATTAGTCTGCGTAAGCCAGCGCATGGTAAACGAGTCTAACACGTGGACTGACGGCTGCAATACCATTTGCATTATAATTGCATTTCCAGACATCGCCAAATCCACCTCCGCTAGCAATGTGGTCTTGAGTTGTTCGAGTGATAAAGGGTGTTAGATCGTTTGGCAACTTGAAGTCCTCCACCCTAAACAATGTTGAAATTCAGTAAAGTAGAGACTGCGTGCAGCATCGACAATGCGACCACACCTCATACCATAGTTCCCCATGTTTGTCCAATTAGCGGCCTCGTGAGTGACGGACGGTCGAAGAATGCAGGTGTGCGTCAGTTGATAGTCGTGCACGTGTGTAGGGCAAGGGGAAGGTACTGTGTGAGGATGGGCGGCTATATAATTCGAGTTGGGCACTTTCTTGTTCGCCTCCGACAAATTAAAGTGCGAGCGAAATGGACGATGAGAAAAGATGGTCCTAAGACCCCTAACGGCAGGCCATACCCTCAGCCACAAGCCTCAAGGCAAGCATGCCCCAACATATTAACTTCAAGCGCGAGGCATTCAGATTGGGGGCAGCACAGGATTCCTGGAAACCCTTTGCAGATCATAGACAAGACAGCGTGACGCACACAAGGTTACGAAAAGATTAAGTAGTTCGGCGTCAGTGACACGTTGCTAAGTACAAGTGAAGGTTAACATTGAAATTTTAGTGACAGCTCGCTTGCCACTGCGCACTGCATCGAACTTCTAAGGGCCTCCAGGAATCTTGACATCGTCCTCATTTCACACGTGAACTTTGTCACATCCACAGCTAAAATGAATACGGAAGGCGACAGTGATAGAGGCCATGGCATCATGGGGTATGCATGTGATACACCACTGCGTATGACCTCCTAACCTCGAGTCGTGACCTCACTTCCTGCAGCTGCTCGATGATCGTCTTCTATTAGCAACAATGTTCAATTCGCTGCCCATAAGTATCCCCCGCCATGCCAGAGTTTCAATATTTCGATGACAGTACACACCATTATTGCATTCGCTAGATATGTATGTCAACCAGCAATATTCAGCAAGGACATCCTGACGTTAGAAAACGAAGGTGTGAATTTCCTCATGCGGTATGATAGAATGCACGACGAAATATATTTATCACCACCTATTCAGGGAAAACTCTTTGACGTAGGGAGTCACCGGGACCAGAAAATGTACGTGCCGAAGGAAGCATAAACTACGGGTACGGTCAGTCGCTATGATATGTACGAAGGGCGCAAGACTAACACGAACGACCACTCCAGGACTGCTAAGAAAGGAGAGTCGCGATCAGCTGAAAATTCTCGTCACCGAACCAACGACCCAGTTTGACGGTAGTTGGCCGAAGAGAAGGTAAATTAAATTCTGCCATTGGACACGTGTTACGCCCTGTCGACTGCTTTCGCACAGCGAAAGGTGCTTATCGTGGACGCCATTTGAACAGACGCTCATATGTACATGTACACGTTTAGTTGGGCCTCATGGAACCCGTTCTTGAGGCGCCAGCAAGCCTTCAATACTGTGGCGATCGACTTGAGGGCGCCGATGAGTGGATAACAAGATATTGCAACACGGCACGGTTCATTTAGGTAGATTACCCTGGGCGTATCAAAGGGCGTTAGTCGTTCGGGCATATACAATTTGCCCATAATCGTTCGCCCGGCCCTTGAAAAACCACAATCAGTACGATATTTCGTGGCTTGTTCGTGATGCCCACACATACCTTCATTGTAATGAAAGATTTCGCTTGTAAATCCCATCGCAGGTGTGCAGCAAATGTGCCGCAGTCTGAAAGCAACCGAGTTTCTAGTCAACCTACAAAGCCCCAGTTTTTGAATTTTGATCTGATCTAGGAAGTCGATAAGTGAGTTGCACCGTGACTGAATTACATGTGAGCGATATTTAACTCTACTAAGCGAAGGGCATTGTCGCAATATTCATCCCGATGCATGAAGCTTGGAAGTCTGGCTGTGCTCCATGCAGATTAAAAGTTCACCAGGTGGAATTAAAATGGCAGATAGAAGCCTAAAACTGGAATAATGAAATGTTGGTTTTCAATTGAGTTGACTGACGTGAATCATTACTAGCCTTTGGAATCTCTTGCGCATGCTGATGCCAGTGCCGCATGTACTTCATTACCTACAAGTGCTTGCCGCTGCGCGGCTCGTTGGATGGATCTGGTTCAAATATAATAACAATTCTTTATACACGACGTTGGACGTATTGAAATCATCATTTGGTTTGTCTTCTGAAAATAGGATGCGTGAATCGTCTCGTTGACGGATCCGTGAAAGGGCTGTGTACAGTTGACCGTGTGCGAAGACTTCGCAGCGAAGGTCGAGAACGGTCTTGTCAAGGGTTAGACCTTGGCAACCATTGAAAGTCGTTGCATATGCAAGACGGAGGGGAAATTGTAGACGATGAACAGTCCAACTTGCGCGTGGGGGTGTGAATTCGAAGCGGATGCGGGGGATGCATTGAGTATCTCCAAGTTGACATGTCCTGTTGTTGATGACTCGAACCTCGACATAACGGCGGTGCAATTGTTGTATGATGAGGCGTGCATTCTTCACCAGTCCCTTCTGAACAGACATATTGCGCCTAAGTGAGCAAATACAGCCCTGCTTGAGATGAAGTTCGTGCTTGGGGATTCCATTTTGTGAGAGAATTGCGAGAAAATCAGGTGTCGCTTCAGGGTGATCTGCTATGAGCTGATCATCTTCTTTTACAGTGTCAGCACTGTAGTATACGACTGTGAAATATCATCAAGACGGATTCAATTTTTAGACAAAACGCGAGAAATTGACCTTCTTCACCAGGTAAGATATCAAGTATCTTTGTGTTGAATTCATCAACGTAGGAGTTTTGGGGGCTAAGAAGCGCCCGTTGTAGGCAGGTAGGTGGGTCTGCAAGTACATGACGCGGGAAAAGGAAAGAAATCGCTTCATCGAGTGTGTGTATGTGAGATAGGATGTCAAGAGAGACGCGAGAATGGGCGTGGTCTTCACCTATACGGTCAACAAAGCTCGTGTATTCAACGTCTCTGGCTCCGCGGTTTGGACTACGTAAGGACCTGATATGGAAATCTGACCATAGCGGAGAGGACTTGATTGAGGCGAGTAATGCAGGTGTTACACCAGAACCTTTTACAACGGGTGCAACTTGACGGAAGTCACCTAAACCAACGAACGGAATGCCACCGAAAGATGGATATCGAGACCACTGAATAAATCAGAACTGACCACTCCAGCTATGGTGACGACAGGTCGTATTGGTGGAGTATCAGATGGCATTTCGTGTAGCTGTAAGGACTATTGAGCCGGAAATATATATATGACTGGATGAAGAATTGACAAACATACCATCATCGCATCGATTTCAATGTCGTAATCTTCCGTGGAGTTGCCTTCACCGACGCAGGTGTTTTCTCGTACAGACGCAACTTTGCCTACAACGAAATAGAGTCTGTTGTCAAGTGGATCCATATTTGCTTGAGCTAGTACGAAATGATGTACAACGGCTTGAGCCGAGCAAGGAGAACCATCTTCGGAGAGGCCAAGGTAGACCTCTCCGTCATATGTGACAGTTTTGGGCTTCTGAGCAAAGATGTGGCGCGAGTTGGTCAAAGGAAGAATTCCAGTTAGAATGGATGAACCGGGCATAATAGATCAAGTCATAAAGCACAAATGATGTGTGGGCAAACTGATGAAGAACGACTCAGAATTTATATTTTTCATTGTGCGTAAATGACGTCGACATGTTTTGGAGCTGCGGTGTTAAAACAGCAAGATGACGCAGATGAAAGGGTCAGTAAGGAATTGATGATGTGCTCGCAACCAAATGAAGTAAAGTGGAGTTTTATTTCGTGAGCACGAGGACTCGGCAATGTTGTAAGTGATGGAGCGAAGCTAATGATGGCGCAAAATACTAACGTTAGTAGGTTTCTGAATGGTAGTAGTGGTAGTAGAAGTTGGTCAAGTAAGCGCACGTGAGACGCACGTGGGTGGACGCCGCGCTCCAAGTCATCATAAGATTATATATTGTGGATGGAGTCAGTGTCCATCATAGCGTTGCGCCGCAACTCAACATGGAAGCTGGCAATATAAAGACAGAGGGGGCGCTGTCACCAACTTGAATGCCAGTCAGGATTGCTGCGAACCGAATTGACGTGCTCATCGACAAACATACAACATAGCAAGGAGTTTTCACAAGTGTATTACATTGTGAATTGGAAATAGACTCCGATGGACTAGGTGCCGCTTGAGCTCAGCCAAATCGGAGTCAATATAACTTGAATTAAGTAATGCGAAGCGACGCTACTTATGCATGATCCATCATCGCATCCGCTTGTCCATGTCACGACCATGCTGCAAAGCATCAGGCAAGCCCTGCAGGGCCTCATTGTACATTGCGCCCGCCAGTAAAATACAAATAGTGAACAGGATGCATATGATACACCCCCGGGCCAAACTGACATCCAATAATGCGCTTAGTAGTACTTTGCGTCCTCTACTTCGTTGGACTGATCCAAGCTGCACCTACAACAAATGCAACAAATACTACTACTAGCGACAGTTTTAAAACCCCATCATACACGACAAGAACCCTATGGACAATCATCTCCAGCTCCGTTCTCACTCTATTTGCGTGTATCTACACCGCCATCCACACTAATATTCCGAGTCCCAAAGACGACACCCTTCATATCCTACGGCGACGAGTTGGGATCATGATAATGGCGCTAATCGCCCCTGAACTAATTGTCGCATGGGCTATGCGTCAGTCGTTCAGTGCTCGTCAAGTTACAAGACAGTTCAAGGAATCGGGGTATCCCAGCATTGGTCCGAAGTCGGAGTCTCATGAAGGTGAGTTGTACTTTTGGAAATTCTGCATCTCACAACTTACCATATACGTCCTTAGAAAAGGAGTCTGTTGCATCTCAGCCTGGCCTCCTTCGCATCTTTCGCCTCCATCGCATCTTTCACCTCCATAGCTTCTTTGGCCTCCTTCTCACGGTGCTTGCTAAAGGTGCATCATTTGTGCTGGCGTTTCTTTGGCATTTCCCTGGTACACTCGCGAGGTGGGTCAAAAGTTTGGTTAAGGCCGACTCCCCAGAGCAATCTGAAGGTAAGCCCCATTCGTGCTCACCCAAGCGCTGATTCATGTACATCCTTAGATTATATGTGGACTGAGACGCACAGCTTCTTTGTGCTGATGGGTGGTTTCATGCTTTATGTGGACGAGAAACCCTACCACACACTACAGCCTGACGAGGTCCTCATGTTGATACGTGACAGGTGTATCGACGCCCCTAACCTGACAGCAATGCAAATCCACGACAGGAGTAAAGGCAATGCAATATCGAAAGGATTGGTCATACTTCAGGTGGCCTGGTTTATTATGCAGCTCATCACCCGCGCCATCTATCACCTCGAAACCACCCAGCTCGAAGTGGGGACGCTTGCTTTTGCGGTTCTCAATTTCCTAACTTATGCTGTGTGGTGGAACAAGCCTCTCAATGTGCGATGTCCACATCCAGTGTACTGGAAGTCGACTGAGTCAAGGCCAGACAGTTACATTGAGTATGTATGCGCTTCAACAATAATACCGCTGCTGATTATGTCTGCCTTAGTCACAGTGAAAGAGATGAACTCCCTCCGCTTGGGATCTTGGCTCCAGTTTTCCGCCCAATTATAGAACTAACGGGCTTACTCAGTGCTGTCCCTACATCTCGAAAGCTGCGAGTTCTAACATTTGATGGCAGCATCAAACTCGAAGATTTGGACACAGTGGTTCTTTTGCTTGCTGGATTGCTCATGGCAACCACATTTGGCGGCATCCATTGTATGGCTTGGTCTTTTGTCTTCCCCACATACCTGGAACACTTGCTATGGCGCATCAGTGCCGTCGCTATAACTTGCACACCCTGGCCTAGTCTCTTCACTTTATTTCTCTTTAACGACTTGAACATGCCGACCGTGGTGTACATTGTTGTGTATGCATTATATGTCATGTTGTACGTCGCAGCACGTGCCATCCTCTTGGTACTTATGTTCACCACTTTACGCGATTTTCCTCATGACTCGGACGTATTCAAGGTGGTGTTGTGGACTAGTTTAGTACCGCACTTATAGTTCTTGATCATGGTACTTGTGATACACTCCATACTTTTGTAATGATATTCAGATGCAGCATTCTTATCGTCGACGACGGAGCTAGGTACACACATACCCATGCGAAACCGCCATGAACGGCTCACTCTCCCCCTGTCCCTATCTCGGATCCGTCGGTCTTCCTCTACTCGGATCTCTCGGATTCCAACACGAATGGCGTATGATTTGCCGAATATGTTAGGGGACGGTGTGAATTTGTCTGGAAAAATTCTTTTGCCAATGGCAACAATTAGCTCCGAAGCTGGTGTCTGGAAAGGACTGTCCGGACGCAATGCTGACACGAGGGTAGTACCTGCGTAGAAGAGCAGGCTAAAAGCTGTGGTGCAGATAATGACGCTAGATATCGTTGTTTGCTGCGTCCACACGTTGGCGCTTAGCGAGAGGCCGAAGAGCAGGAGCGACATCTGGAGGAGTACAAGGAATGCCTGCAAGATGGTCTGCGGGTGGAAATATTCTAGTCCATTCAGCTTCATCTGTCTCTGTATGCCACGCTCCTCCAGAGTCCCTCATCCTCAAGCTGCTTTGTACGAGTTAAGCCATTGCGTTCCCACGACAGCCCCGAAAGCTGCCAAGACACTGAACGCGAGGCTAGCATATGCGAGCGTTTGCACCCAGACATTCGAAGAGGAATATTGTGTAGATGAGGAAAGATTGCTGATGTCA